>CM053787.1:777029149-777241649 GCA_028749045.1 Cupressus sempervirens | reverse complement strand
TTTAGAAGGATAAACTCCCTTTTTGAGAACAAACTACCCCTTTCAATGACCAATGTGATAGGAACACCAAAATCAAAATAGTATCAACAAAAGAAAGTTTGTCACCATCTCAATTTTTGAGGCATAGCATCATTAGATAGAGAAGATGACTACCCTTCCAGAGTAATATTGTTTGGGAAACAAACCTAGAGAAAGTCACTATCATAGTTTTTGGGTATGTATAGTTGTTCATAACTTTTGTAGTGTAACTCTATTGTTTTGCAACATCGTGTTGGAGGTGACTTTCCATGGTTGAATATTACAAGAAGTAAAAAACTTCATAGAGAGTTTGATTAACTTGCAGATTTGGGTCACAAGAACAAAATGATAGCATTGGTGAATGACTAACATGAAGCTCCATAATCTTTGATATGAGATTTACAATAGGATAGAGAAGGAGAGATAAATGTGACTTACCTTGATGAAGTGCATGAGATTGGTATGGATCATGAAGGTATGAATTCCTTGGATGATTGCAATGTGTTTTCTAGTATGATAGTTATTCCCACTATGACATAGAAACAACCTTAGCTTGGCATTCAGATCATTCTATCAAAGAGTTTAAGGCATATGAAGATATTGACAACACTCTTTAAAAGGAATAACACATTGCTTTAGAATTTTAGAATATTTCTGATAAAAAACATGCCCCAAGGAAGGAAGAGGAATTTGAGGATGTTGAATACACAACACAAAGATATGAGACAACTCTCACAAAGGCAAAACAATCAGAATAAGCCATTAAGGACACTCACACATGTCTATAATTGTGTGTTTTGAGCCAAGAATCTAGAGATCAAAATAGGCAACTATTTGCAAACATTCCTTTCTATCCACAATTTAGATTTAGATATGATTTTCTAGATTGTGAATAGATTTGCCAATAAAATATCCTTTCAGGTGGACATGTTAGCTTTGTGAATCAATTTACCTATCTCTTCATTTTTTGGAGATTTGTGAAACTATAGGATAGGTGATAGTTTGGACTTGTGTACATAGTTATGTTGATCCAATTATAAGTTCAATGTTTTCTAATTTCCAAACCTATATTTACGCACTGGCTTTTGCTTGTTTAGTTTTTTAGTCTCTTTCTTAACACATTTCTTATATAGTCTTTGTTCAAATCATATATGAAACCAACATTTGTGGTCTGGAAGAACTTATCTTTTACTCTGCATGAAAAGCAATATTTTAGAGCTTCTGCAGCATGGCCATTGAGAATAAGGACATTAGAGCAGATTTTGACATTTTCCTATCAATTTTGGAATTCTAGGAATTTGAGAATTTTTACTACAATAATATCAGGGATCACAAATTCTAGGTCTAGGAATTCCTTTTTCACCTCCTCTCTACATTTATTGTGGTCAAAAATTGCATATACATAGCATCTTCTACCTTTGTTTCTCAAAATAGCATGGTATTGATAAAAAATTCAGATTTTTACTAGCTATTTGATACAAAAAATTTATACAAATTTTTGTTTCTCAAAGTTCATGTGTCTTGCTATTTGTTGGTACATTTCTTCAACAAATCGTGTGTAATTTTTTTATCTTGATTAGCAAATCCATCAAAGATAAGTGTGGTTCCTAAGCTAAAGGTTCTTAAAACAAGTACTACAATATGTATAGTAATAGTTAATGCATGCCATGGCCATTCTTGATTATCTAAATTGCAGGATTGTATGCCTTCTTTGCAACCAAATAATTTGATGAAAACCAATGAAATAAATGTTCTAACTAGTAGTGAACTATAGAATCCATGTGCTATGAAGATGCATTCCATTAAGGCTCATGGCTATTTGAAAAGAAAACTACTAAAGGACTCACTTGGATTAGTTAGTCATGGCCCTTGTCATACTGGCCAAGATTTTGGCAAGATAGAATGTATGCATTTGAACTCCCAAAAGATTTTGGAGTATCATGTGTCTAGTTGTGAGATAGAGCTATTAGGTGACACTCTTGTTATGTTTATGGTTGTAAGACAGAACCATTTCCATGACAGAACTTATGTTTGAGGCTCTCATGCCCCAAATATTTTGGTGAATCATGTTTACAATTGCAAGATAGAACCACTAGATGACACTTCAATTTTAATTGCACATATTGTTTGGAGTATCATGCTTATAGTTTAGTTTTAATTGGAAACCTCATGCTTACAACTGATTGTTAGCATTGACAAATATGAATTCTTCAGGATTTCTTTCATATTGGCATTTCATTTTTAAATAGATTTCTCTTTTAGCGATATCATATTTCCACAATTCATATCAATGAATTATTTTTTCTAGGTTTGATTGTACAATGGTAATGTTTTAGATGACACTATATGATCCAAAATATGACACTATATCACAATATATTTTTGTATGTAAATGTCAAGCATATTGAATTGTCTCATTCCAAAAGACTATCCACAAAATGTTCCTAGAGCAGTTCCTATTCCTAGCTAGCCTCTCAAGATTGGTAAAACCATAGACAATGAAATGTTTGATTACACTTAGTCTATAGTCCTTAGGATAATAATCTTCAAAACCTCTTAATAAATTGATGAAAATATGATGCCCCTATTGAATGATTTTCAAAAGGTAATGTCCATCTACCTGGAGCATACATAGATCACATCTAATTCATATTTCCTTTTATATCTTACTGAAGAGCATATATTTCCTTGAGAAAAACATTGCTATACATTAATATGTTTCGATCTTTTAGTCATCTTCATTAGTTGATGCATTAATCACATTAGCCATTGCTATTAGGATTAGTCAAGGCATGCTACTGATAGCACCTAACTAACTTTTACCTTGTGACATCTCTTTGAGGCATTTTGCAAATAATTAAGATACATTGTCTATAACTCCATATTTTGCAAACATCTAGGCCTTCTAGAAATTATAGGATCATTTTAGTTACATTTGAAAATAGTAATCAACAATTTCTATATGTGCAGATATAAACATTAACTACAACATGTCCAATTTATTTGCAAATATATTTTCCTATGAAGAAAGACCACATCCAATAATATGAACCTAGAACAAAATAATGAGACAATTCCTACATTGTGGACTTAATTCTAAAGTAAACTTGATAAATGTTATTGTCTTTGCAAAAAGTGTAAGGGCTTAAAGAATCAAAGAATTATAATCACAAAAACCCAGTCATTGTAGGCAACATGGTCACATTGAAGGGGGTCATGATTTTCATCCATTGCTGAATGTGGATTTCCTACTAGAGGAACATGGAGGTGTGAATATCCAAGCTGAGGATAACACTCCCATGGAAGAAGATGATAATGTGCTAGAGGACATGATTGAAGAAGATGGTATTAGGATAGGTGATGAAGAGGCTCACAATGATGGTACTAGAAAATCTAATAATGGTGATGAAGATGGTCTTGATATACCTTTACTTGAGAAGGCACACAAGCTCTTATACAAAGGCTCCCAAACAACTCTACTCTCAGCTATAGTGTTGTTGGTGAACTTAAAGGTTATGAATGGTATATCCAATGTAGCAATGTCACGTATGCTAAGGTATGCCATTTTTTTCATCTTCAATGTTAGCATACAATTACTATTCATTATACTAATAATGCATATTTGTTGTTGTAGATTGATTAGTGAGTTTTTTTTTACCACCATCAAACATTTTGCCTTGTTTGTACTGAGAATTATCTACCATTATGAATCAAATTGGAATGAAGTAGTAGACAATACATGCATGTCCCAATGATCACATTCTATATCATAAACAATATGAATTTGCAACAAAATTCTCTAATTGTCATATTAGTAGATATCGATCAGATCAAATAATAAAAAAAGTGTCTCACAAGATTTTTCAGTACATTCCCATTATTCCACGTCTTCAACAATTATTCAGTTGCACTAGCTTGGCACAATTTATGGATTACCATGCACACAATAGAAGTCAAGATTGTATGTGAATTCCTATCAATGGTTCTACATTTAAAAAGATAGAAGAAACATGGTCACACTTTAAAGAAGAACCTCATAATATAAAGCTTTCATTGGCTGCAGATGATGTCAATCCATATGGAGATATGAGATCTGTTTACTTAGTGTGGCCTATTTTTGTTATTAACAATAACATTCCTCCTTGGATTTCCATAAAGAAGGAACACATAATTTTTTCAATGATTGTTCTAGGTATTTTTTCATTTTATAGTTATCTAAATTAATTTATAAATAGTGCATGAAAATGGTCATAATAATTATATATTATTTATATTCATTCGATTACTATGTAAGCACCAAGTTAAAGATATGAATATGTATATTGAGCCCCTAATTAATGAGTTGTTGAAGTTATGGAATGTCATTACTATGTATGACATCTCTAGATTGATAGGACACCAAAATTTTCAATTTCATGCAATGCATGTGTGGATAATACATGATGCCTCTGGGCTAACTCATTTTTGTACTATGTTATATTGTTAAGATCACATATTTTTGGTCTGTTATAGTGCTTACACATTACTATCATATGTTTAAGCTGCACATGATAATAGTACATGATCCAATTGTACATGATCTTTCAAGTCTTTAGACAAAGGGAAAATTTGCATGTCCAGTTTGTGGTCCGAAGATGAAATTTTTCCATTCAAGAGGTTTAGGAAAGCAGGTATTCGATGAGTTTAGGTACTTTCTCCACAATAATCATAGGTATCAAATTGTCAAAAAAATGTCTTTTCAATGGGAAAGAAGAGACATCATAAAGGCCACAAAGAATGACACCTCATATATGGAAGTTGGAATACGATCAACTAAATTGTCGAGGTAATGTCCAATTTTTCGTCCGAACTTTAAAATTTGTATTTTGATAGTGTATTATATTTACTAATGTTGTAATTGATGCTCATGAAGATCATCAAGGCATCAATGACCAACTTCCTAGAGGAATGAAAATTTATCCTACTCAATTTAGCAAGTTATTGTACTACAAGGATCTCCCAATCATGCATTTGTTTGATGCTAAGCATATTGGAAAGAATGTACAAAGACACTATGAAAAATGTTGGATGGAAGGCATGATAGAGAAAAAATTTCCAAAATTTGTACTGACATTCATGAATCCAATCATGTACTTAAAAATTTCATTGAATCAAATTTAGTAATGGAGACCGCATAAATACAAGTGCCCTTCCTTGGTTATTAACGGAGCAACAAAGTGATGCATTAAAAGAAGTCATAAAAAAAGAAAAAATTTCTAACAAGATTTGCTACAAATATAAGCACTCTTCTATCAAAGAAAGGTGATTTTGGGCTAGGATTAAGAATACGTGATTGGCATACCTTCGTCAAGGTAAGTCATGTTCTCTATTTATAGTATATTTATAAAATTGAATGTACTACCTATTGCATTATTTAATAATATACTAAAATGATCATTTTTTAATGATTGCAGTACATCCTACCACTATCCCTTCCACACTAGTTTGATAATAGTATTAAACAAGTTATATATGATCTTGGAAAATGCATGAGGTTAGAAGTGTTTTTTCTTAGATTTGTAGCTTTTTATCTAAAATCTATTGTATAATTTTATTTGAAATCTCATTTATGTGTTTTTGCATGTTGAATCTCTTTTAGGTGGTTATAATCTAAAGAAATTGATAAAAAAAGATATAAAATATTGGAAGAGAAAAATTCCATAGCTTATGTGTAAAATGCACAAGTGTTTACCTCCAACCTTTTTCAATGCTCAAGAACACTACCTCATACATCAAGTTGAGGAGATTGAATTGTGTGGACCTGTACAAACTAGGTCAATGTGGATAGTTGAGAGGCACTTGAAATTTATGAAGAGCTTGGTTCAAAAAAGAGCACGTCCTAAGGGTTCTATGGTAGAGGAATATATGGTATAATAGACCATGGTGGACATTAGTGAATATCTTTCAAAATTTGCAGAAAATATTCATGTAGATCACATTTGGGATCCCAACTCTAATGATAAATTTGAAGGGGAGTACCTGACAGGGAAAGGTAGATTGAGGAGAGTGAGAGGTAATTGTAAGTTTTTTTTTTGTAGTTTAATAATTCTTATCCATCATCAATATATATAAGTTGTTTCTAACTGGTGTAACTATCTTTTTTATAGTTGGTTGTGAGTGGGATGCACTACATTTGTATATTGCAAACAATCTTGATTGGATAACGGTATGGATTGAACAATCTCAAAAAAATGGTTACTCATTAACATGGAACTGTGTTGCATTGTTGGTTAAAGAAGCTCATCATAATAGAGACCCCAATGTTATGCCAATGGTTCTTGATCTAGTATATGGCTTAAGAGATACAAAGGTATGCATAAGATTACTAATCATGAGACATAAGTTTAATATCAACTCACGGATCGATGCAAATAATCTTAACATGTATGAATAATTGCCAGCTATGTACTACCATGGCTATAAATTTCACACAAAAAAGTCAAATGAAACGAAGAAAATGTGTGATTCTGGGATAAGTGTTGTCTTTGTGGTCTCCAATATTTTTTCTAGAACTGACATATATCCTCAACACTCTAAAAATTGATACTATGGAATTTTGGATGATATACTTCAGTGTGACTTTAATTAATTCAAAATAGTTCTATTTTTTGTCAAATGGTTCAGGTTATGATTGAATCAAAATGATCCTGATAGGATTGTTATTGAACATGATAGTGGATTTACTATGATTAATACAAGGTCAATTGAGCCAGTCGGAGATGAACCCTAAAATCCTTCCAAGCCAATGCGAGCAAGTGGTTTACTTTAGTGTTCTACACAAACTAGGTTGGTCATTTTTTGTTAGACATGACCCAAGAGGGAGGCCAGTAAAGTATAATGAGATGGAAGAAGAAGATATTAAAGAAGCACAAGATGAAGTAAATAATTATTAGGAATGGCATTTACCTAGTGATGAAGAAGAAGAAGATGGTGATGATTTTGGTCATGTTAATGATAATGCTAATAATGATGATTATGATGTTGATGACGATCATGATCATGGTGATGAAGATGGTGATGATCATGGTGATGATGGTCATGATGATGATGGTGATGAAGATGATAATGATGGTGATGAAGATGATGGTGGTGACGATGATGATCAAAGTGACAAGTATGATGATGGTGATGATGATGATGATAACATGGATGAAGATCATGATGATCAATGAAATGTCTAGGTAGGATCAATGTCAACTATGATGGGGTCATGTACGACCAAATTTTTCTTTCCAAACCATATGTGCAAATATAAACATTAAGTAGAACATGTCAAATATTTGTTTAGATATACACATTAGTTACACCAAATTTTTGGCTAACTTAAGACAAATTATTTACATATATAATCTACTTTATTATTTATTTATTTTTTGGTAAGTCTATTACTTTAATTTTGTTGCTGATTTCTAAGACTCACTAACCTTTTTCACAGTGTGACATGGATGCACCATCTCAGACACATTTAGTACAGGTAAACATTAATTATTGTAATTTTTAATGTTAATATAGAAACAAATGTCATATTATTATGTTCATTTCTTTATGGATTTGGAGTTATTTTGATGAAATTTTACTAATATTTGATGTCACAAATGATAGGCAAAAGCTAGAATGACCACTGATCAAATGTGATCTAAAATATGTGCATCGTTTCTACATGACATTGGCCTAAGTGCTGACCCTATGCTCATGGCCAAGAAACTCAAACAAAGATACAATAATAAAATTGTTAATATTATCATCGAGGGTGACACAAGTGAGGAGAAAGAGGCACTGAGAAAAGAATTGGACTGTAGGGTCCAATCTTTGAAACTAAGCAGTAATTCAACTAAAGCAATAATAGAAGTTCTAAAAATGTTAATATTTTATAGTATCTTATGGATCATGATCTCTAATTTTATGTTTTCTTATATAGAAATATGTGACAATTGTGACATCACATGGTGAACATGGTGAGGTTTGTAGCGCACACCTTTGTGTAAGTAACACTTTCTTTCTTTGTTTTCATCAACATTATAACACTTCCATTATGTTTTTGCTAACAATATTTTATTCTTCAGCTCATGATGAAGTGTGGATGTCTCTTTTGGTTAGCAGTCCAATATTGCCTTGTGCGTTGTTGGTAACAAGGACTATGCAAACATCCTCGTCTATGCCCACTAGAACTGGTAAAACCTTGTTTTCCTATCTTTTGTAATGTGCTATATTATGTAATTTCTATGCCCTCAAGATGTTATTATTCTATTTTTTTATCTTTTTCTCAAGCTTCTACTTCTAATATATGATCTTTGGTATTGCATATGTAAGCTATAGGTATAATGTATTTGTTTTGGTGTTAATATGAGCACTTTCGCTAATGATTCAATAGTTTATTTTAGTAATTGTTTTTATCTTGTAAAACAATTTTTAGTATCAGATAACTATCTTTATTGTTCTATTTTAAAAAGATACTAATATCTATCCATCTTGTATCTGATTATAAAAGACCATATGCTGGGACTAACTGCATGCATGGTGAATTATGCTAAACTTGACTAACTACATGCTACACTAATTATAAGTGTGAAATAAATCTAGTCATAAGGATATCAAACATTCAACTGAGTACAAAAAGGTCCCACTTATTAATTCATCACCATCCCAAGAGAAATAGTCATCGCATTTTTTGCTTCATGTTGTCAGCTAATTACTACAATTAGAAGAATTGTAGTCACAATCTATGACGTAGATATTAAAAAGATATACTAAGAGTTGGTTCGATGTTATTTGTTTGATGTAGGTCAAATCCTCAAATTTTTTTTGGGCCTTAGGGAAAATTTTAGTTTGGAACATAGCTACAATGAAAAAGCTACAAATCTTATGAATACATTATAGCAATACAAACAAAAGTACCTACAATGTCATGTTCTTCCTCAACATACCCCAATCCCTCCTTTCCAAATTCCCAATATTAAAATTTCTACTATACATAGGCTTCTTCTTGTCAACTTAACAATACAAAGGGATTGGTATGGTTCATTCTTTTCCTTTGCTTGACTGGATTTCTTAATCCAGCTTTTGGAATGATTTTTTAAGATGAATATTTGCATTGCATTATTAAGGTTTATTTTACTTTTATACCATCAAGACAAGTTTCTTTCCATTTCTACAATGTCTATGTTCTATGATATCAGAATGCTCTTGTGTGGATAGTTCAATTGTCACAATAGAATCATTACCAACTAGCAACAAATATTATGTGCTTGCAAGTAGAAACGGTTTTCCTTTTCCACATTATTAAATCTTGTAAGGACTATAATAAATTTTCTACTCAAGATAAAAACACCTTCCATTATAAAAACTTTAGTATCATTTCTATTGTCAAACATATTATATAGTTTTGCTTGGAATATAAAAGAAAAGGATAAAATAGACAAGAATACAAAGGAGGTATTACTATTTAACAGATGAGGATATTGAACAAATTTCCAATCCCTCAAATCCTAAAAATGAACTAGATAGTGAATGAAAAAGAAGAAGAAATTTTTTTTCAAAATGCAAAAGCCAAACAACTAGAAAAATTATATCCTATATAGAAAGCTTCTTTATTTCTTTTTTCATAGCATTAGCTCTCACTAAACTCCCAGTTGTGTTGATTGCAAGTTTAATGTCATCAAGTGGGTTTGCCAAGCACAACATTTTTGTAAAGGTAACTATCAAAAGTCATCTTCTGCACATAATCATCAGCACACATCTCCACAAAGGCTTCTTTGGCAGGGTTTGATCTATAGAATGCCTTCTGAAGAATGTCGAAGACTTTGTAAGTAGGACAATGCTACTTATCCCACTTTTTAAGATAACTTCTCAAAATAGATTCATCAATCATCCTAGTGTCATTTCTAGATCCTTCAATTATAGCCTCCCCACACATCCTTCCAGACTTCATAGTGAAATATATACCTTCACTAAAACACTTAGTCACATTTCTAGTAGCATCTTGAACCAAAGCAACCCTACCCTTAACCCTCCTAGGCCTTGGATGTTTAGAAATAGGATGTGCTTCTACCTTTATGATCTTCCCCCCTTCAATCTTCTCCTTAGCCCTATTCCTAGTAGCCAACTGATATTGTTTAATGGTAAGCTTATTAATCACAATCCCTATCCCCACTACTACATGATCACATTTAGGGAACACCCACCCATAGAAATTAGGAGAAACATCATCTTTCAACATACATTTCTACTAAATTCTCATTTAGGTGTATATGTTGGCTTACAAGCTTTGGAAACTCTGAAATGCATATGTTTGGGAAGAGATGTATTCTAGTATTTGTTTTTTGATCTTTTTATTTAAGGTCCTTTTTAATAGATTTTCACTCTAGTTTGAAGTAAAATAATTCATATGGAAACAATTTCAATACTATAATTGGTGGCAGTACTTTCGTCTATTTTTATGTACGCATTTACCAATGAAGAAAGTGTGACTAGTGATGTCTCTCTGTCTTTCATTTCAATTAGTGTGTGCTTTAATTGTCATGACATTTCATTTACATTTAATAAACTTCAAATTTTGATCCTTCTGCAGCAATGTTTGTGTATGTGTTTTCTTGGAAGGATTAAATGTGTTTCCAGGATAACATAGTTAGGTAGTCTTAACTAGAAGGTTCATTAATTTTACCAGACTGAACTAATACATCTTAGAACTACATTGTATCACCTTTGGGACACATTTTTGCAGTTCTATCCATAGATAAATATGTGATCCTAACAGAGAGCAAATAAACATTTGATGATTTTATTGATACATTATGGTGAAAATTTTAGTTAGAATGTATTTTTCACATGCAGTCCTAACTTGTGCACTAATAGATAGAACTTTGGTTGATAGAGAAATAAAGAGTAGTACTACTGAAGCTGATCCATTTCCTAGAGCAGTCTATGTGATTAGTATTGGTACATATGCAGGGTCATTGTTGTTGAACAAGAAAACTATGTTTATGTTAAAAGAACAAAAGCTTCCAAGTGCTTTAAAATTGTTATTATTTAAAGTGTAAATTTAGTTTACTTTTACATTAATTGTTTTCAACTAATAATCCCTTTATGTTTTTATAGGTAATAATGCTTTCTTTGATCATCTTTTTGATATGACATTGAGACTATTTGGACCCACCATGCATAAAAGGTACATAGTTTCATATCATTTCTACATAATTTTTCTTTTCTTCCATTTATTCTACTATATTAAAGTTATTGATCTAACAATCTGATTATTTTTTTAAAGGTAGAATTTACAAGTTGTGGAATTAAAAAATTAGCTGATTACATCTTTTGAGGAGAAATTTGAAAAAAAAACATTTTTGACACTGACCTACTTCTCAAAAGAGCATCAAAGCATATAAAGACTATGAGGGATCAATATAGAAGGGCTCTTAAGGAGAACCCAAAGTACAACTATCCTCCTATGATTCCACCAATGGAGTGGAATGAAATAATAGAAGATGCAAAGGAGAAAAGGCTATGTGAAAATAGAGTAAATGAAGTAGCACAGGGCAAAAAAAGGTATTTCATGATAGTATTAAGTACATTGTAATCATGCACTAATTATTGATATTTGTAAATATATATTCTAAGATGTTTGAAATTGTTCATAGATTGTAGGACACATCAGTGGCTACAAAAGTGAGACTACAAAAGGTTGGTCAACACAAACTTGGCTCTGGTGGCTATATGAATCTCGAGTCTCGACTTGTAAGTAGAAGTAATGAAATTTCATATTTTTTTTAATATAATGTTGCAAATAATTTTTTTTAATGAAACCATACATGGAAAACTAACAATATGAAGCAAAAAATACAAGGCACAGAATTCAATGTTGAGCTCATAGATGAAGACAGAAAAATTGCCTTGAAGGAAGGCTATAAAGTTGTGGCTACATGCCTACATGAAGAATTAGAAAGCCTTTCCCAAGAATCTAGTGCACCAAATGATATCTCACAAGTAAATTGGTTAGATGAAAAGTAAATGAAATTGAATAGTTGAGAAGATTCTTTTTTGGTATTAGTTTTGAACATAAATTGACTGCATAACAATATGCATAACATTTTACTATAGCCTTCATATCCTATCACAGAACCTGCTCATGATGAAGGCCATGATGTGCATTATAGTGGTGGAGGTATTAATTTCCTACTGGAAATTAATTATGCAATTATGAATACAATTTAACATCTTCAATTGCAATTTGATTTGCATCCTTTTTTTGAATATTTTAGAGCATGTTGAACATCATGGTGAAGGAGTGGAGCATATTCCAAGTGTTCAACATGTTGATGTGGTGGCATATCAAAATGTTAATGTACATGAAGTGGCATTGTTAGGTATAAAAAATGCATGTTATGTTGTACTAGTACTTAATTACAGACTCGTAATAGATAAAAAAAGAAAAAGAGTATGCCAGTTTGTCCCATTTACTTGTTCTTGCACTAGAGCCCCCTTTAGTGTAGCAACCTCCTACTCCTCCAAAGAGAAGGAACCATCATAATTTGACATTACACATGCTAGAAGAGGAGGAGAATGAGGAAGATATGGATGCTCCTATGAGTGCTTTTCTTAAGAGAGCTAAGAAAAACAAAAAGAAGAAATGATGTTTTAAAAATGCTTTTTGATAAACCTTTTTGCATAATGAAAGAACTTTGTTTTAAGTAAATATTAATGAATGATGCGTATTAATACTGATTTTTATTTTATGTTAATGAATATTGTTATGTGTTAATGAAGTATTGATTAGTATTGTGCATTAATTAATTTTATATCATATTAATGAATATTATGTGATTGTATTGATTGAATGTTATAGTTCATAAATGGATGAATTAATCAATGAAGTATGTAGTTAGATGGTAATGGGTAATTTAAATTGATGTTGGGTGGGGGGGGGGGGGGAGGGGGTGTGAGGCTAGATGAGCTTTCACCTTCACATGGTTGGCCTTGTTAAGTAGAGAATATTATAGTATTCTTGAAACCAAGTGAAGCTCAAAATAACATACCAAGGAATCAAAAAACCCAAATTCATCTACCTCTCATCTTCTCATCCCAATAAGTCATCTTTTCTGCCACTTTTATTTGGAAGGGTCTAAAGCCTGATCAATTCATTATCTGCATATCCTAAAATCATAATGCTCCAAAAGAAAAGAATGGTGTGCTTGAATAATGCACACTATTTCTTTCACCCACTTTATTTGAATGCCAATTTCTTGCATCACCAATTTGAGGTAGTGTAACTTGTAAGCTGCCCAAAATATGTGCTCATATCTCACCTCAACTGATGCAAAGTCTATAGCCTTAATCAATCAAAATCTTCTTAAGTGCCTAGTAGCACACAACCCACTGCAAGATGCCAAGCAAGGTTACCAACCTTTACCTAATGTTGACCTCTGTCTCTCCAAGTGGGTTCCACTTCTCTAAGGTCTTACCCCCTTTCTAGGTCCCTTAGAAAACATGGTTGAAATTAAGGCTTTAGGGACAGTAGCCCTCAACTAGAACAAATATGGAAAATTAGGAAAAATTCTTTCAAGGCTTCAAACAAAGACTGGTTTTGTCATTCCTAATCCTATATACCTTAGTTTTTATTAAATAAAAATACAAGAATTTTTGGAATGTTTCAAATGGGAAGAGTACTTTTGAGAGGAGGGGTGAATCAGAAGTATCACACTTTTTATCTTTTTTCAACAATTTAAACATATAACTGAAAAATAAACTGCATGCATGTAAACATATAAATGAACATAAAGTAAACACATGCAATAACACATAACACCAAATTTGGTAACCCAGAAACCCTCTAGGAATAAGAAGGTAAAATTGGGGTGGGGATGATACCCAAAAAAATCATTGTAGTAATAAATGTTTGACCACTTCTTATGGTCTACCTTGTGAAAGGTCTACCCTATTAAAGGCTTTACACTGTATCAATAGTGACCTGATTAGAGGATTTACAAACACTTTACATGAAGTGTCACCCTGTTAAAAGATTTACAATAGGTTGTTAAACCCACCTAATACAATAGGATTTTCAATCACCTTCTCCAAAGATTCTCCTACCTAGCTATTAAGCTAACCTATCAATATAGGATTTCCAACTTCTAATACAATGGCAAGAAAGTATTAGAACAATAAACCTGACAATATGCAATCTATAATTGTTGGATTTAGGCACTTGATCTACTCTCTCTAATCTTGATCCTTTAAGATCTAATATCTGATCATGTCATTTTTCCCTTGTGCTATTTTGATCAATTGGATATGAAATTGTTGCTCTGTTCCTCTAAGTCTTACTCACTTCACACTAAATTTTTCTATAATCTCCCCATATAGTGCTCTCATCCACATATGCAATGGGTTATTTGACCTCCTTTTAAAGCTTGTGAAGACTTAGGGTTAGGTATGGATCTATGATCCATATTGAATCTTTAAGTTCCTACTCATTCCTTACATTCACCTCATTGGTTGCATACCTTCTCCATTTTTCTAATTGGCTACATTTTGATTGTATAGGAAATGTAAAAGATTTGATCTTATCCTTTTTCTCCTTTGAAATCCTTCTATTTTGGCTCCAAAAATGGTTTACATGTAATTTTGTGAGGGCACAAACTCATATGTTGATTCTGTGTTACTCAGTACATACTAGACTAATGGTGCTTGACACATTACTATCCTAGATTGTTCGACACCTATTACACTCTATCTTGCTCAGCACATATATGATTCTCACTCACTTGGCATATGAAGCATTTTGACTTGCTCAACATCAACTATGACTTAGCACCTATATGTCACTCGGCACATATATACTGCTCAGCACCTGAAGTCACTTGGCATCTATTGAAAATATAACTTGACACACACTATGGCTTGGCATACATAGTGTACTTGGCTTCAATGTAGAAAGTGATTAAGTGTGTTGACACTCTACTGTCAAAACCATCTAAGAACCAACAATCTCCCCCTTTAACATGAGTGTCAAAAATACTTAACTAAACATTACTAATCTATCCTTATGAGTACCTTATCCACAAAATTTCAAAATTATTCAAAATTTGTTCAAAAGACCTTATAACTCCCCCTAAGCTGATTGTGCCTTGACATTCTTGAAACCAAAATTCTATGCTGATGTGCCTGATACTCTTTGTCTTTTGCACTATTCCTATATTTTGTACCTATGTGTTGTATCTTCCATATAATTGCCAAAATTTTGTATCTCCCCCTCTTGGCTATAAAAATTTATAGATATTCTCCCCTTTAGTTATATCTCCCTTATATCTCCCCCTTTCCTTATTATTATTTCTTCCCCTTTTTTACACTAATGTCAAAGGGTTCTAAGGAGTAATACCATACTTAGCCAAAAAAATTACTATTTACCTACATTATTGTTTTCAGAGCTACATCCCAATTCTCCAAAGCAATGTCAAGTGACTTGTGCTGGATGGCAGTCTCTTTAGTAAGGTTTACAAGTCCACAAAGTGTAGAGAGATTTGGATCTTTCTTTAAAACTATTTCAGCATACACTTGCTCCTTGTGGAGGACTTCTAAATGTGGGGTTATGGAGGACTAAATTTGCATCATTTTGGCCTTAATATTAGCTTCCTCTACTATAAGTACATCTAACTCCCTTTGAGTGTGAAGTGATTGTGTAAAATGCTTCTCACTTTGAGTTGGATCTTTTGGCAGTTGCATGCTAGAAATTTTTAAATTTTTTTCCAAGCTCATTATTCTCTAGTTTGTTTCTTGTGTGAAATTGGAAAAATCACACAACTTCCTATACAACAAAAAATTGTTTTCAATGACAACTTTGACCTTATCTATTGTCTTGGCCAACTCTAAATGTTCAAGTGTTATGCCACTTGATGTCTTCTCATTCACTTTTCCTTGAAATTTTCTATCTAACCATTTTGTGAGTTTGACATTAGTTTCCTAGTCTTCATTGGTCACCTAGTCAACTATGTTTGATAGTTGCTCAATTATTGGGTTTGCTTCGTCTACTAACTGTAACCTAAAGGCATCCATAAAGATATCCTTGATCTCATGAAGTGCTTGATTATGTTTGAACTCTTTCCTAAGTATTTCCTGCCTCATCCTTCTATATAATGCATTTTGTATTTTAGTCATTTGTGCTATTTTGATGGCCTTGGAATCATAGGAAGGAATCACAATATCTTCATCTAATTCAAGGTCTCCATAGTGAAGTACCTTTGTCACTCTAATTGAACTCGAGCCTGGATTTGAGAATTGCAAAGGAAAGGCTTTAGTGCTTGGCTTTTAAATAGTCTTTGGTAGTTCTACCAATGTCTAAATGGTGGCCTACTCCTTTTCTTTTGAGGTATCCTCTTTTTCATCTAATTTCCCTTCCACTGCACTCGACATCTGAATAGTATCACTTTTTGCACTTGGTGGAGGTGGTGGTGGAAGCATCAAAGCTTTAGTCTTAGTAGTTATGTAGGTGAAAGATTGTTCCTTTGGTTTCACTTTTTCTCTTTGTGGTCCTACTACTAGCTTTTGTAACTCATCAACACTCACCAATATAGGGCTTGTGCACAATTGTGCCTATAGAGTGGATTTGTGAAGGATCTTGGAGAGATCCTCTATAGTGAGGGGATTGATGTTCTGAGAAAAGTTATCAGGAACATCCTTAATGATTATTGTCTCTGCAGGTGTAATGGTTACATGAGGTGGGCTAGGAGGTGGCATTTGTATGTCTTACGCACTATGTTCTTCATCTTGCTACTGATCAGATGTTGCCATGTCTTATCCTTTAGCTAATTCCTCCTCTTCTTTCTCCTTATTCTCTTCCTCTCCTCTTTCTTCCTCACTTTTCTTTTCTTCCTCTTTCTTTTCTTCTTCTTTCATCTCTATTTCCTTTGTTTCTACCTCTCCTTTCTCCTCTTCTACTTTCTTTTCCTCTACCTTCTCTTTGGCACTAGTTTATGCCTTATTTGCTTCCTCTACCTTCTCATCAGTTATCTTATATAGTGTTTTCCATAATTGTGTGGATTTATTTACAACATCCTCAATCTTATTTTGAAGGATGCAAAAGGCTCTGTACTTGGGTGCAAACTTGCCACTATGTTTCTTGTTTGCCTTTGTTATTTGATCCTTTTTCATGTCAAGATTTACTTGAGCTAGAGTAGATTCTCTAATCTCCCTTTCTATTTTTAAACAATAATGCCACTTATTCTCAATTATTTCATATAGTTCCCTGGGCATAGTATTGTCAAGTTCTAAAGGTGTGTTTTTAAATTCTGCTATCATGGCATACACAAATTCCTCTACTTTATTTTTCTCTTCCCTACTAAGCTTATTGAAATTAAGAGACTTTAAATCATTCAAATCTACATTTTTAATCTTATTACAAAGTTTGTCAATTGCAGATTTAGGAGGATGACTTACCACTTTAAATTGGTTGATGTCCTCTGAGTCTATTCTTTCTTCATCATCTATACTTGGTTGTGCCACATACCTTCTTCTCTTCTTGGGCCCTTCAATAGTCTAATTAGTGGCTTTCTTCTTCTCTTTTGATGCCTCTTTAGCCTTTTGAGTGGCTACTCTTATAGTGGCCCTTGTTGCTGGAGCTAGCTTAGTTTGAGCTAGCTTGGTGACCTTTTTAGGCTTGGGTTGAGCTGTAGGTTGTGCTTTTGCCTTTCTCTTCTTTTTCTCAATAGGTGTAGGTGCTTCCTTAGCTTCTTCTCCCTTGGCACCCTCCTCCCTATCTTCTCCTAAGCCTTGTGTTAGCTCTATTGGATCTTTCCCTTCTTTTCCTTCTTCTTCACTATCTCCTTCTACTTGTTCTTCTTCTTCTTCTTCACCTACTTCTCCTTCAATGCTTGCTTCAAATTTCTTCTTTATCTTCCTTACCATTTTATCTTTCTTCTTGATAATAGAAGTTGGTTTCAATTCAAACTCAACTTTGGACTTAACAACACCATATGTTCCAAAGTGAGGAGCTAACTTATCTATTTCTTCTACAAGCAATGTTGTGATTGATGTTGAGGCTTCATCTACATCAAGCTTATATCCCAATGGCCTTAGCCATCTTATTCTTGGTAGTGTTGCTTGAATATAGGTGTAATAAATGTCAACCAAGAAGCATATGTCATTGACATGTTTCTCTACTAATGAGACTGCTATTCTCATTCTCTACTTCATGGATTTCTTAAAGTCTTCAAAATAACTTGTCATCTAAGCCTCAAAATTGTTTCCCATCTTATCAATGAACTCATTAATTTGTGCGATTGTAGTTTTATTGGAATTCTAGTTTACCTTCCCAATTGAAGGAAATTCTTCCATCTCATAAAAGAATATACACACAAGAACTTAACCAAATTTGCATTGAGCACCTTTTGATCTCCTTATTTCTCCTAGGTTCTCATTAATTTGCTACAACATTAGTTTTTCCAAATCATAGGTATGATCTTTCTTCGCCAGTTTGTAGGTTACATCAACTGCTAAACATGGCACACTATTTAATCTACTGGATTGATAGAATTTGTGAGATATTATTCTCATAGAAAAATCTAGAAGGGGATCAGTTATAGTATCAATGGTCATTCCCTAATTATTCCATTTGGCTCCTATATTTTTCTCAATGACCTCCTTTATGTCATTTCTCAAGGTCTTTGGACGATCGAGGGTTGGGAATCCCATAACCCTATGAACTATCTTCTTTATAATCTTAATAGGTCCTATCTCCATCCATAGATAGCCATCATGAATTCAACTCAAAATAGTCTATATCCATTCAATTTTGAAACCTATAGGGTAGACTAGGGCATTGGTCAAACCCTTTTTTTCAACTATCTTGAATTCCTTTTTTAGAATCTTGCTCTCACATAGTTTTTCATAAGTTTAGAATATTTCAAAATCATCCATGGCACCAATTTTTTAGTTGTAACTTTTTCTCACATCTTGCACCATGACTACTTTAGGTGGAATAATGAATAATGCACTAGCTGGGTCATTTATGTAAGAAACTTCAAGAATTGGCATAAATTCTGGTTGCTTTACTTCATTGCTAACTAGTTGAATCTCATGATTCTCTTTTTCTTTGGGGTTTCTTGAACTAGAGGCCATTTTACCAAACTAGGGTTTTAAACATATTAAAACTTTAACTTCTACGTAGCTCGACACTTGATAAATACCTTTAAATCGATGAGTTTGTGTTGAATTGCTATTGGAATCCATGCAAATGGTTTTTAAGTTGTTGCTTGATCAATTCTTTTCTCTTCTCATCTTTGCTCTATGTTTGAATAGTGTGAAAATGAATGAAAGTTGACCTTATACCTATCAAAGACCTAGCATTAAATGCTTCATGCATACAGCTATAAACTCGACACTTGAAGGATTCAATATGACTCAGCTCCCATTATATTTCATTTACTCAGCCTCCACTAGACTTTTACTTCACTCAGCTTCAACTATCAGCTCGGCATCCATTGGAGATTTACTTAGCATCTAAGGACAATTTGGCAGTATTGGTAAAAACTTTAGATTTTGACCTGGTATCTTGGCTCATGCAGATTTCTTCCTTGTAGTACTCCTTTGTTCTTTGAAAATAATGTATGATTTAACTTTGTTTATCAATCCCATACACCTTTCTTTTGCTTAGTTGGATGAAGTGTGATCACTTAACCTCTTGGGTGAAGTGATCTCTCCATTTGATGTGTTGCACTCACCTTTCTTCTTCCAAGTCTTGTTCATTTGCCCTCTTATTTGTTCAACATCAAGCTTCTCTTTTCCTTTGTTGACTTCTACCTTGGTTGCTTTTGACTTTGTTAGCCAATTCCTATTGATATGTCCAATCTTTAAGCAACTAAAACATGTGGATTGCCTCAACCATCTATTGTAATTACCTCTAAAATGTGTCCTTATGCAATTTTTAGGAATGTGTCCATACTGCTAACAATAGTGTTAGCTATACCTATTGTTGTAATCCCAATTATAGTGATGTGCATGGTTGGTTCCTCTTGCAAGCTAATTAGGTGTCCACATAGGCTTTTATCTAAATTCTAATTTTCTATGTCCATTTTTTTATAGTTTTAGCAATGACCTTCAAATCTTGGTGTCCTGATAGTTTAGGTTCTACACTCATGTGCTTGATGTCCTTGCTTTTTGCACTTGTGACAAAAGCTTACATTGGTAGGCTTATCATGCTTGTGACTATTCTTTCTCCTGCACACATTAGAGGTTTTTCCCTTTTTACCATAGAAATGACAAGTAGGCTTAGTCTTCTTACCTTTGTTACTCCTTTCTTCTGCAATCTTAGATGATTCTCCTTATTCAGTGTTGGTGTAACCAAGTCCTAAAGTGTCATTACTAGCCCTTGGTGATTTTAGTAGTTGCTCAAAATACTTGATAACCTCATTGGGTTTGTTAAAGCTTTCTATTATCTCCTTTTCTCTTTTAAATTCATTCTACAATTGTTCATTTTGCATCTTCAAGGTGGAAATCTCAATGTCCTTCATGTTTAGCTCATGATGAGCATTCATCATCTAGCTTAAGGTGTCTAGTTGCATGTTTGAGATCCTTTCAAACTCAATTCTCTTCTCCTCTAGTATATTGGTAAGATTTCTCTTGTCATCTTCTATCATGGCCTTGCCTTTAATAGCTCTCTCCTTTTGTTCAGTCACTTCACAAAGCATTATGGCTTGTAATTCTTGTTCAAGCTTGAGTAATCTAATTTCTTTAGCTTGTGCTCTATTTTTCTCCATTAATTATGCTATTGTTGCATCAAATTCCTTGGAATCTCCATTGGAAAACACTTATTTGGTATCAATATCCTTGTAGTGTATGTCATTTTCAGCTATGGCTATCTTCTTCTTTCTTTTCAAGGACTTTCTCAATTCTTCTCTGACTTCTTCCACTTTGTGTAGAGCTAGGTGCACATCAATCAACTGATTGTCCATGATCTTCCCAAGTTTGAAGGCTTCCATTTTCAAATATTTTCTCTAAGTTTTTAGGCTTCTCCTTGTGATAATCTCTTCTCTGATACCAATTTTTGGAATGTTCAAAATGGGAAGATTACTTCTGAGAGGGTGAGGGTGAATCAAAAGTATCACACTTTTTATCCTTTTTCAACAATTTAAACATATAACTAAAAAGTAAACTACATGCATGTAAACATATAAATGAACATAAAGTAAACACATGCAATAACACATAAAAATAGATTTGGTAACCCATAAACCCTCTAGAAATAAGAAGGTAAAACTAGGGTGGGGATGATATCCACAAAAACCACTGCAGCAATAAATGTTTGACCACTTCTGATGGTCTACCTTGTGAAAGGTCTGCCCTGTTAAAGCCTTAACACTGTATCAATAGTGACCTAATTAGAGGATTTACAAACACTTTACATGAAGTGTCACCCTGTTAAAGGATTTACAATAGGCTATTAAACCCACCTAATACAATAGGATTTTCAATCACCTTCTCCAAAGGTTCTCCTACCTAGCTATTAAGCTAACCTATCAATATAGGATTTCCAACTTCTAATACAATGGAAAGAAAGTATTAGAACAATAAACTTAATAGTATGCAATCTATAATTGCTAGATTCAAGAACTTGATCTTCTCTCTCTATGATCCTCTGAGATCTAATATCTAATCATGTCCCTTGTCCCTTGTGTTGTTCTGATCAACTAGATATGAAACTACTACTCTGTTCCTCTAAGTCTTACTCACTTCACACTAAATTTCACTATAATCTCCACATATACTTCTCTCATCCACATATGCAATGGAGTTTTTGACCTCCTTTTAAAGCTTGTGAAGACTTAGGGTTAGGTATGGATCTACAATCCATATTGAATCTTTAAGTTCCCACTCATTCCTTGCATTCACCTCTTCTCCATTTTTCTAATTGGCTACATGTTGATTGCATAGGAAATGTAAAAGATTTGATCTTATCATTTTTTCTCCTTCAAAATCCTTCTATGTTGGCTCCAAATATGATTTATGTCTAAGTTTGTGAGGGCACAAACTCATATATTTATTTTGTGCTACTCAGCACATACTGGACTACTAGTGCTCAGCACATATACTATCCTAGATTGCTTGGCACCTATTACACTATGTCTCACTTAGCACATATATGATTCTAACCCACTCAAAATATGAAGCATTCTAACTTGCTTGACATCAACTATGACTTGGCACCTATATGTCACTCAGCACATATATACTACTCGGCACCTAAAGTCATTCAACATCTATTGAAAATCTAACTCAGCACACACTATGGCTCGGCATACATAGTGTACTTGGCTTCAATGTAAAAAGTGATTAAGTGAGTTGACACTCAAATGTCAAAACCATCTAAGAACCAACAATAACACCACCACTTAACCTTTGATTCAAATATGACCCCATTTTCCAACAAGATTATCTAATATGAATCCTAAAATCTCTTCCCACGATAGTCATTGGCTTTGACATGATTTCTACTAAATTCATTTTTGTGTATACAAGTTGGAATGGAGCATTGGGCTCGCTAGGTTCACAAAAAATTCAATGCACACTAAAACATATCTAAGGGAATAAGTACTGAAAATGAGTGTGTTCCATATGATGAGAGTTGCAAATTATGCAATTCTTGCCTTAACATTTTGCTCCACTTTAGCAGGCTTGATTAACTAGACAAAGAAGCATTCTAAAAGTAAATGTTTAAAAAATTACTACAAATATGAGGATACCTAGGAGCTTTGTCTCTTTCTTCATTACAATATATGCTCCCAATCTGTAATATATACACACAAGGATGAATAGTTACTATTCATTGTGGAAATGTGGCAACTTGTAGAAAAGAAATAACATCACACACATGATCTACTTTATCAGCTAGTCTAGATAGGTAGAAGAAGAAAAGGTTTTCTAGTGGGTTTCTTGGATTGGAATTGAGAAAAGAATGAAGAAGAGAATATGGCCATGTAGGAGCTGCCTTGGCATAGATTCAGCTATGCAGGATCCACTTGATATATGTAGCAATGAAGGATTCACCATGATTTAAGTAATATGGCTATGTTGGAACCACCAAAAATTCTGATAAAAATGATAGAGGGACCAAGATAAGGCTGAAATGAATTCAATAAACTAGTTTCAGTGATATCAGACAATGAAAACAAAATGTTGCAAATATACCCACTATGATCAAGTAGGTAAGATAGGATAATGTATGCCTCCCCTTCAATTGAGTTTATGTAAGAGGATACAATTGGTCTAAGGAATATAGAAAGAAATAAATAAAGCCTAACCCAACATAGCATGGATAGGATGGTGGAAAGAGGGATAAAAAAAGATTAATGGCCCCAAAATGAGAAGAGTATGTGCTAATAGAACAAAAGGAGTATGATGAAGAAGAGAAATACCATAGAAAATGATAAAAGTAGAGATCCCTTAAGTAATAGGAGAACTCCAAGATAGGTGAGGAGAACTCCAAGATAGGTTTCTACCAAGACAAAACTAGAGAAAAAGAATTGCTTAAGAGTAGTTGTAGGAAGAAGAACAAAACAATGAGAGACAAGTAGAACCCTAGGAAATCATAGTTTAGAAGTTCTCTAGTCACCATGCAAGGCAATTGAGATAGAGAAATAGTGCAATTGGAGGAAGTGGACACCTGGAAGGGGGCACTTATAGTTAGTTACTAGTGTGGAGGGATTTTCTATGTGAAGAATTGTCTGAATAGGCAACAGAAACCATCCTCACAATGGTTCCTTACTGCCTTAGACAAAAAATAGCATGATTTATTTGGATGCACACCTTAATTCCTTAGCCATATCTTGTTTGGCATCATAACACAATTAAGTTCAAATGTAGACTAATCTATGTTAACATCCCTCATTATCACTAGAACTACTAGAAGTGGTCTCCCCATGGTCAAGCTCCTTCAAAGTGATACCAAGCAGCCCTATTTGTGTATCTATAGCATCCTTGTCATTTTTTGTTGTTGGAGTGGAGTCTCATCATTATTTTTGATAATGTATTCAGTGGGTTTTTTTAGGTTCATTTTGTTAAAAATTGATGAAGTGGGAAGGGCAACAGACAATGTAAGATGATCCACATTCATTTTAGAGTAGTGTTTAAAGCTTTGTGATTTTATGGCACATGATTCATCTAAGACACAAATTATTAGTGTATTTTTTGTTCCAATCTTGCATATGCTCTAAAATAATGTTACAAATAGCTAACTATATATATGTTGTGAATCTATATGCACAATTGACTCATCTCTATAAACTTGTTGCATGGGGAGGTGGGCATGATGCTTACAGGTATGGGATTCAGTAATAACACATCCATATATTTAGCATCTAGAAAAACATACAAGGTAGAGAAACACATGGCAGCACTCCAATAGATGTTTCCCCTGTTACAAAGAAAGGAAACACTTACATCTCTAGAAGAACTAGCTACATTTAAGGCATCCTTCTTTTCTTGGATTGAATGGAACCACTACAGAAACTTATATAATTTGGTCCTTTCCAAATATTCAAGCAAATGTCTAAGTTGTAAGTTGTGAAACAAAGGTGGCTAATGATTGCAGGACTATTCATCAAGAATGGTTGCATTAGACTATAATGTTTGGTTGCACAATGAAGTTATTGTTACTACCCAAGGAGGAAACTTTCCACATTTTTTGATGGTTCAATTGGCACTACTTTTTGATAATCCAAAAATAAAGTAAGTTTGGTTGGATAACTAGTCATTGCTTTTCATCTAGAATAATTTTTTGGTGTTGATCCCCATTTTGTTCATTAAGCTATTTTTGCATTAGATGTATCATTGTATGGAATACCTCAAATAATTTTTTGCAAGGTTCTACAAATAATCATGTTCAAGACAATGATTCAAAATAGGAATTTTTTGTTACCTTTGAAATAGTTATATTTAAATAATTTAATAAAAAAAGAAGATCAAATCAATTTGAAATGATGTTGTAATTGGATATTTGTGTTTTGTTATGTAGGTTGTCCAGTGTTTCCAAGAGTTGTTTTCTCAGACAAAGAATAAAGAAGCAGCAAAACTTGCAGTAGGATCTCCTTAAGGTATTCTCTGTGCACCAGACACTATAGCAAATTCCAAGTAGTTTTGGATTTCATTAAAGATATATCCTATCAGAAGTAGGTCTAATAAATAGCAAGGGTTCGATATTTAAAAATATCATACTCAAAATTATTATTAAAGAAACTACCAATGTTTTCACAGAGTGTTCCAGTACAACCAGGGCAAACACCACTGCTTCTCTAGTATTTTGGTACTTTATTGACAAAAGGAAAGTTAAATGCATTTAAGTCTCTTGAACTATCATGATTAGTTGTAAATTAGAACAAAAAGAACCTTTTAGAGAATTGGCTTGTTGAGGACAAATTGGAGTGTAGTAAGGAATTGAGGGATCTTGTGAAGGTTAGTTTTGATACTTTTGGTTAAAATTAGGTACCATGATTTGCACACTGATCAATGCTGAATTTTGTAATTACTAAATTAGTATATGGTCTTTTATGCCTTAAGGTTTCCTATAATCTTGGTAATTAGTACAATTCTTTTTTTGGCTAAAGTTGCCAATGTCAAGTCTGTTATTTTTGTTGACCATCCTATACGTCTGCTTTGTGACTATAAATTGTAGTTATTTCTTCATTTCACTTTTTGAGAAAGTGTGTTTTGGAAATTCTTATCCCCATTATATTCTAAAATCTAAATGGCCTAGGTACTTGTTATTAGGGAACTTATATCTTGTTTTAGTCAAGTGGCATGGAATTGTTTATAATGTTATAGTTGTTGATTCATGCTCTACTTTAGCAAAACCCATTTTGGTTTTAATGTTGTAGCAACTTCTAATTTGTTTTTACTAGGAAGTTATGAAGTTTTAGAATGTTTTATTAGTGGATTGCTCTACTTTACTATTTAATCTCATCATGCTTTTTCCAAATGTTTTTTTTTATTGTTTAGATTTTTTTGTAACTTCTTTGTTCTATTTAAAAACTTGGATAATTAATCATATACTTTCTACACATTTGTATATATGATGCTAAATCATTTTTTTGAGTTACCTTTTGTTTCTTGGTGTAGACTATGGACAATGACCTTGCACTAAAAATATATATTAAAGCAAGGGCTAACCCCCAAAGTTGTAGCATCTTTTGCTGAGAGAAGATAGTTTGATAAAATACTTATTTACTCTAAATAGGTATGCCTTGGATTTGTTCACTTGTCATTTATGATGGAAGATAGGGCTTGTTTATATTTAAATTAACTAGAAAAAAAAAATTGGAAGCATTTGTTTCTTTTAGTTCAACATTCTCTTTGTTGTGTTTAATGCTTATAGCTTTACAGATTGTGAATGAGGCATAACATAGGACACTCATGAATTTTGTAGGTTGGGTACACTCCAGATTACTTGTTTCTCCTTTAGACAATTCTACGCTCTGATCCCCAAGTATTATCAATTTATAAAAATATATTTCTAATAGTGAATATGAAGATGTTTTAAAGAAAGAGGTCTTATTTGTTGAAAATTATTTATAGGGCCCTATTAATTTTGCACTGATGATGTCTCAAATGGAGGGGGGTTGTCCTATTGACTACAATGTCATCATAGATCTTTTTCTTTAGTTATATGCTTTCTAGATGTTGTAAGTTCACATATTTTCTTCCTATTTATAAATAACTTTTGGATTTTGATGTTGAAGTCTATAGTTGAGGTGACTATCAAACTATTGCTCTTATTGCAATTTATTTGTTAAATGATTTTTTCTTGTGGGGCCTATATTTGGTGATAAAATATATTTGTTTTGAAAATACTTGGGAACTAACTATAAAGTACATTCTCCTCAAAATCAGATTTAATAACTTTTGTGTTTTATCAACACATTTTTGAAGTTTGTTTCATTTGTCAATCTAATATATAACATTGTGTGGAAATTCAAATATTTTCACTTCTTATTTTGAAGTATAATTATTCTTCAATATAATTTACTATACTTTTGTTTCCAATTTAAATCTATATGCAACGTAATATGATCCATGAAGCAACATCATTTTTGTTGGATGTTTTGAAGCCTAATTTTCCAGAACATGCACATCTTCAAACTAAGGCAAGTTGTTAATATGATCATGAATCAACTAGCTTTTAAACCTAGTTTAAAAGTGCACTAATGTGCAAAGTGTTGAAAGAGTGAAAATGTAACTATTTATACATTGTTGATTGTAGAAATTACTATGGTTTTTTCTTTTCTAATTTTATTTTCCTTGTAGGTTCTTGAGATTAATTTGGTCACTTTCTCTAATGTTGTTGATGCTATCTTGGAAAATGGAATTTTTAGTCACTATGACCTTCCTTGTATAGCATAGTTGTGTGAGAAAGCTGGTTTATATATGCACACACTTCAGGTAGGTGATTCGTTGGGAGTACACTTGAGCTTCAATATAGATTGAATATTTTGTATGAAATATTCTCCATATATATTTTTGTGGAAATGTATTTTAGGTTTACTCCATTTTTCCTTATGTCAAATAGTTTCTTAGGAAATATTTATGCATCACTAATATTGAAAGTTTGGTTACAGCACTATACAGAGTTGTCTGATATCAAATGTGTCATTGTTAACACCCACGCTATTGAGCCACAGGTCTATGAAACATCCTGTGCTCTTGAAATTGAATAGAAACTATCAATTCCCTTACTAATTATATAACTTTTCATGCCCTTGTTGAGTTCTCTAGGACCCTTTATAGAGAGTGGCATTGGAGTGCATGAAAGATCTCCTCCTTGTTAACTTAAGGGGAAATCTCCAAATCATTGTCCAGGTAAAAAGCTTGCAGCTTTAATGCATATTTCAAATCAATAATGGGTGTAGATGACAAAGATAAATGCTATCTTTGTTTTTGATAATTTCTTTCATGTCTCACAATTGCAAAAGAATATTCTGAACAACTGGGTGTAGATTCTTGCATCAAGTTGTTTTAACAGTTTAAGTCTTGTGAAGGGCTTTATTTCTTCTTGGGTGCATATTTATGCTCTAGTTGATTTGAATTGGGATTTTCACTTATATTATTTTGTTACTTGAAATCCATTTGATTTGACTTCAAATTGATGCTTATATGGAAAACTTTATTTTTGATGTCATTGGTAGTGAGGACCCTAAAATTCACTTCAAATACATTGAAGCAATAGCCAAAACTGGACAAATCAAGGAGGTGGAACATGTTACAAGGGATTCAAACTTCTATGATGCTGAAAAGACAAAAAAGTTCCTTATGGAAGCAAGACTTTGAAATGCTTATCCACTGATAAATGTTTGTGATCAATTTGGATTTGTTCTAGACCTTACCCACTACTTATATTCGAACAACATGTTCCAATACATTGAGGGCTAACATAGGTTCCTATATCAAACACTTATTTTATACGTCGAAGTGGTATTTAGTCAATTATTTTCTATAAATATGTTCTCTGTTGATATTAAAGATGAACTATAGGAACTGTTATTAGTTGCATTTACAATGAATTTCATGAAATGGTCCTTGGGTTTATGTGAAATGACATTAATACTTAGCTGAAACTCTTTCAAATGAGTTTGATTATGGAGTTCTTGTTTTACTTTCACCTATAGTGATTTCATACTCTAATTTTCCTTGCAGAGAACTTTAGTATTATGATTATATTTTGAAATATTATTTAATCTAGTTTTCCATTTTTTTGAAATACATTTTATTTCAATTTTTATTCCATTGTAGCAAGAAAAATTACTTTATTGCATACTTTTTTAGATCAGTGATAATAAGTTTTTATTAATAATAAAATTCTTACAAAACATAAAGGGAAACCAGGCATCTTTGTCATATGGCTACTAATAGAAGACATGTTCACTATGTAGCTCTCATTCATGGGTCATTTTGGAACAAAGTATAGGCACCCATCAAATTATAAATAGATGGTATTACTATTAAATTTATCTTGAGAAACACTCTAGTTTATATTTAAGCGTATTTTGGAAGAATAGACAAAACAAATGAACTATTTGAGAAAATGCCTCAAAGCATTCATGTGGTCTCTTGCAACACTATATTGCAAGGTTGGACAATCCCTATTTGACACTTTCTTCAAAGTATGAAGCTACACAAATTGAAGTATTTGGGTAAATGTTTTTTTAGAGCCACATTTATAGGGCCCTTATTTGACATGGCTTTGGCTGAGGCTAAGTTGGAGTATCCAGAGGGACACATATCAAGAAGTGTTTATGCTATTTCCAAAGTGGTTAACATAGAAGACACAACTCCTAATTTTCTTAAAGGACTTCTACCCAGTTTAGGTTTGGCTATCTAGACTACAACCCCATGGACAATTCCTAGAAATGCTACCATTGTAGTCAATGGTCAGCTTCTTTATCTAGTGGTCTAGTTAAGAGA
This sequence comes from Cupressus sempervirens, assembly GCA_028749045.1. Lineage (NCBI taxonomy): Eukaryota > Viridiplantae > Streptophyta > Pinopsida > Cupressales > Cupressaceae > Cupressus > Cupressus sempervirens. Next base: position 777,212,159 of record CM053787.1, on the reverse strand, counting down.
AAAATCATCTATATATACTACTATAAAAGATGTTAAAAAGCCTAATTTTAAAAGCAACCAACATATTGTTGTTGCAGCAAATTTAGTTAGTACTCTATAATTAAAATTGGGGGTTGAGCTTGATGTGCTGGGAAAATATTGTGGTTTGGATCTTAAAAATTGTAATTATTACATCCCTTGGAAAATAGGGAATGCCTTGTTGTTGTGGGTGGAGATTACATAATGACAGAATCTAGAATAGGGTTGGTTTATACTACCCCAGGCCATGGCCAAGAAGATTTTTTGACTGGCCTAAAATATAAGCTTCTAGTACTGTGTCCTATAGATGATAATGGCAAGTTTACTAAAGAAAATGGGCAGCTTGCTGGTTTGGATGTCTTGGGTGATGGAAATGTGGCAATTATCAAGAGCTTAGATGAAAACTCATGTCTTATCATGGAAGAAGCATACAAACATAAATATCCTTATGATTGGAAGACAAAAAGTCTTATAATATTTATAGCAATAGAATAGTCCCTTATAAGTATTTCATTATTCTTAGCTTCTTTGAGGCATTCTATAAATAGTTCACATGCCTTGCCTACGATTTGACATTTTGCATGCATCCTGCACTCTCTCACCCTGATGATGGATTATAGAGAGTGATCTAAAATGATGATGCTAAAAAACACACAAAATCAAATCCAAAATGAACTTGCATTACAAATGGATTGTGGAAATCTGATATTGTTAATTTTGCATGTATGTCTACCAAGACAATCACAATTATATATGTTTAAGTATTTTTTAACATGTGTGTGTGTGTGTGTGTGTGTGTGTGTGTGTGTGTGTGTGTGTTTAAGTTGTGATTGTCCTGGTAGACATATATGCAAAATTAACAATATCATATTTCCACAATCCATTTGTAATGCAAGTTCATTTTGGATTTGATTGTGTGTGTTTTTTAGCATCATCAGGATGAGAGAGTGTAAGATGCATGCAAAATGTCAAATCATAGGCAAGGTATGTGAACTATTTTATAGAATGCTGCAAAAATAATATTTACCAACCATTGGTCAAAATTTCGACCAATGCTTGGTTGAAAACTACCAAGTATTGGTAAAAATTTAGACCAACTCCTAGAAGTTTTCTGCTAGGCATTGGTCAAAATTTTTACCAATATTAGGTAGTTTTTGACCAAGCAGTAGTCAAAATTTTGACCAATGCCCAGAAGTTTTCCACCATGCATTGGTCAAAATTTTTGACAAATGCATGGTAGTTTTTGACCAAGCATTGGTTGAAATTTTGACCAATTCCTGGTATAAATTACCCCACGACTCTAGAATGTTTTTGACCAATGCATTGGTCAAAATTTTGACCAACCAGTAAGATGGTCAAAATTTTGATAAAAAAATTTGACCAATTAGTTGATCCAAATTTCAACCAACTTGGGTTGAAATTTTGACCAATATTTGTTGAAAAATGATGTCAAATGTACTAGTGTAAGATGTTTTACTTGTAAAAAACTTGATCATCTAGCCAAGAATTGCATGAATATAGGTAGAATTAAGATGAAAGAAAGAAAAAGTAGATAACATCAAAAAGAAAATAAGGTAGTAATGGATTCCTAAATCCACCGAGGAAGCTAGTCCAAGCAATGATGGTCATGTCACTCAAGAAGTGGGTGTCTCCACCATTTCCAACTAAGTTCTTAAGGAAGAACTGGAAATGTGTTATCATGATCACATCCAAACAATTCCAAAATTGAAAGGAAGAAAAGATCAAAATCAATATTCAAGATACAAAAGGATCATAGAAGATTAGTATCAGTTATCACCAAGTTATATTCTCTACTGAGCAAGTTTGGGTCATAGATTTTACCAAGCAAGGTTGGGAGTAACTAGTCAGACGTGTTTGGTTACCAAGTTATGAAGCATTCACTGAGTGATCCGAACAGATAGTGGATGATAGGTTGTCACAAACTAACACATATTATCATGTATAATGGTGTCATCATAGCTACCCTTGTACCAAGCATTAATGGCAAAGTTTTATCAAAAAGAAAGAAACCAAATTCATTTTTCACTAAGAATTTTAAGTGTTATTGTGATCAAGTGAATTGTACAATGATCAAGCATCTTCAAGTGAAATTTGTGGTAAAATTCTTCAATTTTTTTCATAGCTTACCAAGTAGCCATGGAAGCATCAAGCAGTAGTAGTAAGGCAAGAAAAGGATCAGAAATGTTGGTCCAATGATTTGAATGGAAACCACCAAATTTCAAACTTGTGCCAACAATTGCTAAAACCCTTGATCCAAATGGAGCACAATTGCAAATCGCTCCTAAGGTACTACTCATTAATGATATCCAAACTCATTTTAAGTGTGTAATTCAAGAAATTGGAACCCTAGAGATGGATGATGCCCTAGGTGAATTACGTGTGAATGGTGTTCTTAAACCCAAATATAAGCACTTAGAAGATAAGGGTTTAACCCACCTTCCCCACCTACCTCAAACTTTCCAAATCAATTGGATTAGATGCATCCTAAGCTGAGTTCACAATGGTTAGTTATGGCTTGAGCAACTAGTTTTGATCACTAAGAGAATGATTCATCATATCACCAGCCTTCCCATGATCTCCAAAGCCAAAACCACTAAAACCCTAGGTTAGGTGGCATTAGAGAAGAAAACCCTAGCCAAGTGGGATGGCAGAGGTATGAAGATTAGTAGTGTAACTAATGTAGAACTAAAATTTGGCATACTTGTGATAGCTCAAAAGATCTATAGTTCTAGTCATCTAAATAGTGTGTCATGTGAAGCAGTAGACTTGGCATTCAAGGTCATGAAGAAAAATCTATCATATGATCTTGCAGATTTGTTATTGAAGCAGTTTAACAAAACCATGGAAAGTATAAGGACTTCCAACAACAATCCTTGTAAATTTGGTTCTTTGTTGACATGTTTTTTTTTCTATGTTCAAAAGTTTTTCCCTTCAAAAGGCATGGTAGTATGGAGAAAGGATGTGCCAATTTTGTATTAGATTAACAAGTATATTGCATAAATGGGTGAGAATTTTGTTACCATAATGGATAATTACTTTGATGTATTCAAAGAGAAAATGAATAAAAAAATTAGGATTCCCAAGAAATTGGTCAAAGATTACAAAGATGATGTTTGCTTCATGGTAGACAATGACAAAGTCTACATTCAAGCAATGAAACCCAGAGTTGTATGGGTAAAACCTCTTCCCTATGAGGTGAACATTGATAAGAAAAGGACATAATTGAAGTCTTGATAAAAAAACCTATTGATCCAAAGTCAACACACTTTGGAACATATCATGAGGCCAAGGCAAGAATAGAGCTTGAAATCAAGCTTCCACAGGCGATTAACAAAGGCAAGAAGAGAATAGAAAAACTCAAAACTAGCACACATCTTATGTTGACCAAGGGTAACGGAGAAGATGATGATGAAGCAAAGGATGAAGAGGAGTTAGAAAAGGAATAAGAGCTAGTGAAGAAGAAAGGCAAGGTGATCATCACCAAACCACCTAAGCCATCCACTATAGTGTTCACTAGGAGATCTAGGAAGAAAGATAGTGAAGTTGTGTTTAGCAAGCCTCCTCCCACCTTCTAGGAAAAATTGAAACAATTGGAAGAAGGTGTAGGCATAATCAACTTCAAATCATTGAAGTATGAGACTAGGATAGAGGCTAAGAAGAAATAGGTTGAAGAGTTGATGTTAACCAAGATGGGAAAATGGAAGTATTCCCCTAATCAGATAGCCTCCCAAATCTCTAATGAATCATTAGAGAAATTAAAGCTAAGATGGGACTCAACTATGCAAATAGATAAAGATATCTATGAACAAACCCTGAGGTAGTTGCTACCAAGCATCATAGATGCTAAGGTAAAAGAGTCTATGAAGAAAAATGAAGACAAGATGACTCTTAGATTTCATACTTGTTTAATTTTGCTAAAATATATAGAGCATGTAGCAAGAATGCCACAAGTATGTGGAAGAATTTTTATCACTTGCATGAACAAAGTGACTTCTTAGTAGAACTAAAGGATGATGAAAGTGATGATGAGGAAGAAGAAACATACTCTGAGCCAACACATTTTGACAATGAAGAAGTTGAAGAAGATAAAGAGGAAAAAATCATCAAGGAAGACAAAGAAGATGATGAGGAGACTAATCCTATGAAGATTGTAGTTGTAGTCATTGTCTCACTATTGACATTCAATCAAGTTTGTTATTAGTGACAACACTTACTTAGACTCTATATTTAGTGTTTTCCATGTACTACAGTTCAGACTAAGCAGTTCAGTATTTCCCAAGTACTACAATTCAGAATAAGAAGTTTAGTGTTTGCCAAGTGCTATAGTTCAAACTGAGTAGTTCAATGTTTTCCAAGTACTACAGTTTAGACTAAATAGTTTAGTGTTTTTCGAGCTTTATAGTTTCTACCAAGTTAATAGATTAAGTCAAGCAAAGCTAGTGTTAATTGAGTTGAATGGAATATAGTGTCTACCAAGTAGATTTTTGGTAAATAGAGAATGTAGTTTATACCAAGTTACACAATATCTACCAAGTCACTAGTGGATACTGAGTTTGAAACTACATTGAAGAGAATAGTATGGACCAAGCTTCTACTTCTACCAAGTGCATGATGATGTCAAGTAATGATAGTTGATGATGTGTATCAGAACTTCACCAAGTTGATAGTTGATAGTTGATGATGTGTATCAGAACTTCACCAAGTCAATTTTTTGAACTCGAGTATCTATATTTGGGTCAACTTTGTGATATTGGTGTTAACTTGTCTAATGGTCAACTTTGTAATTATGTAAATTGGATTGATATATATGTAAGGTATTTTATCATATCCAAATTAGTATGAATACATGAGATAATTTGAATGGAATGTAAGCACGTGAATATGAATTAGTAGTAGAGTGAAGTGTATTGTAAGGCCATATCAGGAGTAGCAGAGTTATATCTATCACATAGAGGTGATCAGTACTTCAAGGATCTCAATTAGCAATTTAGTTGTAAGTTAGAGATCTACTATTTCATCCTAATAGGTGAATTAGCTTCAAATCCTTTCATAAGGTAGACTTAATAGTCTTTACTTAAATCTCTTTACTGAGTACATACTTCATTGTATGTTTGTAAAACCTCTAACAAGGTAGACCTAGTAGTCCTAATTGCTCCTAATAGGGAAAATCATCAAAAGTGATCAATGTAAGCCTTAACTAACCAACTTTATGTTGTAGTATTCAAGTTTTGTGGGTATCATCCCACCCCAATTTTACTTTCTATTTGGAAGGTTGCTAGGTCACCAAATATTGTGTTCATGGTGTCTTATGTTTCTCAATTTCTTATGCATGCAATGGATCAAATTTATTAATATTAATCCAATTAAGTTCTAAATTTGTTAAAAGGTTTTGAGGTTACTAATTCACCCCTCCCCTCTCAGAAACCTATCTAGTCCTAAATATTTTCAACACTCACTTCCTCACTCTCCAAGAAAATCAGTAGCTACATCAAGTTTAGAGACAACTTCAGCAAGTTTGATTGTGACCACAACAGATACATCAAACATCCAATCACTCTTTTCTCCCTCATAGCTCAACACATCACTCATAGAAGTGTCTACCACTTCCTCTACCAAGTTGTAGCCTCCCTCTTCTTTAGCTCCTAAGTCAACATCATTAGCAATGAGTATAGTATGTTCTACAATTTTGTGTTCTTTAGTAGTAAGTACTTCAATTTTGAGTTCTACAATTTTGGATTCTACAATTTTATCTACTATAGCTTTGGATACTTCTATAAGTACTTTAGTTTTGGATTCAACAAGCATAATATTTAGTATTCAATATGTTGGCACTATATCAGTTTTCACAACTAGTCCTACTATCTCTATTATTGTTTCCATTCCAAATTCTAAGGCATTAAGTACAAAAGCAGTTGAACCTAAGGTTCAACCAAGTACAAAAATTTTGAGTGGAAAGGATATAGAAGAGGATATTGATCTAGATGAGGAGATTGAGATTCCAAAATGAGATTTTGATAATGCCACTATAGATCAAATGAAAATAGCTACTCAACTCCTCCAAAAGAAGGTAAAACAAAAGAAATTGAGAGAGGAAAGAGAGAGAGAATATAAAATCATAGAAGATGCCAAGAATATTTTGACTTAGGTGATAGGTGTTGAAGTTGATACTTCTCAACACATTTTGTTTCAATTGGAAGAGGTAGTCCAAAATTTTAATGAGGACTCCAGTGGTCAAGAAAAATTGATTGAGAAAGTAGAGAAGAAATTTGATAATAAAGTGCTTGAGCACATTGCTCAACAAATTGCTATTCAATAAGTGGAGCTTTCCTCAATTTTGACCAATCTTGAAAAATCTTGCACAAGTGAAACATCACTTTTTGGAAAGTTATGTAATGTTATCAAGTTCATAAAGGAAATAAAGAGAAAACTAACAAGGATTAATGAAGATCTAAAGGCTAGTGCACAATAGTTGCAACTTGACCCTAGTTCAAGCTTTGTACATCACATGAAAATTAGATTCTTATCAAATATGCAAGAAGAGTTGTTGAGAGAAGAAGCAAGGATATGATCTTCACTGATAGATGTTCATAATATGATCCTTCCCATCATGGATACAATGTAGAAGCACATTGTTTACTCAAAAACATTGATCCATGACAACAACTTCTCCATAGCAGATCACATGATAGATGTCTCTACAGAAGTCCAAATTTCTCTACATATATGTAAAGTTTTGCAAGAAAATTGGGATAAGACTTTAGCACTCATACTTAATGTACATTCCAAATTTATTTCTTATATTGGTGTCTCTATGTAAATAAGTTTTGAATAAATCTTTGGCATTATTGTCAAAAAGGGGGAGAGACTTAGTATGTATATATGGGGTGAGACAATAAAAGGAAGATTTCCATATATAGTAAGAGATACTTGTTATACTATGTACATTGTATGGGGGAGAATCATGCAAAGGAAAAGAAAGTATAGAATTTGTAGATATAGTATAATGTATATACCTACAAAGATAAATTCTAAAAAATCTCAAAAATAGTATACCTTACCAAGTCAGAATCAGATTGTGATGTATATAAGTTTTGGCTGATAAGTGTTTTTTTTTCATTAATGTCAAAGGGGGAGATTGTTGACATTAAGTCAAGTTTGTTATTAGTGACAACACTTATTCAGATTTTGTATGGCTATTGAGCTCATTCAACAGTCTACAGTGTTTTCCATCTAATTATGTAGCCACTAAGCTTTATAGTTCCTACTGAGCATTAAAGTGGTTACCAAGTGAAATCAGGTAGTGTAAAGTCTAGCAGTTCAATCCAAGTAGTTTAATGGTACCAAGCTTTGTAGTTTCTACCTAGCTAGCAGTTCATGTGAAGTGAAGTTAGTGTTAACCAAGCTATGTGATAATTAGTTTTTACCAAGTACAATCATGGAAAATGAGTAATTTAGTTTCTACCAAGTTACATAGTATCTACCAAGTCATCAGTGCAAATTGAGTTCGAGACTACTCTAAGATGATTAGTATGGATTGAGCTTCTACTTCTACCAAATGCATGAAGATGCCAAATAGTGACAATGGACATTGTGTGTTAGAACTTCACCAAGTCAGTCCTTAGAACTCGAGTTTCTTCATTTGGGCTGACTTTTTAATATTGGTGTTAACTTGTGTATTGGCCGACTTTGTAATTTTGTAAATTGGATTGATATATATGTAATGTATTGTATCATATCCAAGTGTGTGAAAGAAAAAAAAAAAAAAAGAAGCATAAAATGATGAAAGAGTAAGAAGGATGAATGTGTGCGAATGTGAATTAGCATCAAAGTGTATTGTAAGGCCATATCAGCAAAGGAGCAGAAAAGTCATATCTATCACATAAAGGTGATCAATACTATAAAGAATCTCTATTAGAAAATTAGTTGTAAGTTAGAGATCTATTATTTCATCCTAATAGGTGAACTAGTCCAAATCTTTTAACAAGGTACACTTAATATTCTTTTGTCAAATCTATTTACTGAGTGCATACTTCATTGTATGTTTGTAAAACCTCTAACAAGGTGGACCTAGTAGTCCTAATTGCTCCTAACAGGGTAGATCATCAGAAGTGATCATTGAGAGCCTTAACAGGCCAACTTTATGCTGCAGTATTGAAGTTTTATGGGTATCATCGCCACCCCAATTTTACTTTCTATTTGGAAGGTTTCTAGGTTATCAAATTATTGTGTTCAAGTATTTTATGTTTTCAATTTCTCATGCATGCAGTTAGATCTAATTTAATGAATTAAATGGTAATTGTATTATTGCAATTAAGATCTAAATTTGGTAAAGTTTTTGAGGTTACTTATTCACCCCTCCCCTCTCAATAACCTAGCATAGTCTTGAATGTTTCCAACACTAAGACTTCTTCTAACTGATAGTTCTTGCTTTTGAAACTAGTCTTTCCCATCTTACCAATTTGGCAATTTTTGCATAGACCCATATTAGGTTTCTTTAAACTAGGAATACCTCTTACTCTTTTATGTTTTCTTATCTTAACTAGGTTATCAAATTTTACATGACATATTATTTTGTGCCATAACTAGATTTCTTCTACTTGAGCAATAAACATGAACTTTCACTAAGATCAAGATAAAATAGATTACCTTTTGTTTATTTGCCAAATCCAACTAGATTTTCTTTTCCATCCAGTAGTTTGGTCTTTCCATCCTTGAATTCTACCTTGAATCCAATGTTATTTAATTGTGCCACACTTAGTAGATTATCCTTTAATCCTTCAACCCAATAAGCATTGTCACATACAAGTTCTTTAGTCAAAGAAATACATCATTTTCCTTTTATATTACAAGGCTCATTATTTTCAAATCTCACACTACCACCATTATAATATTCCATGTGGTCAAATTTTATTTTATCTCCAGTCATATGATGTGAACAACCACTATCAATGATCCATGTATCATATTTGCTGACATGAGAAATAAGTGTCATCTTATCTCCATCATCAGATTCATCCTTTACAACAATATATACCATTTCATCTTCACTATTATCAGAATCTTTAAAAATAAAAAAAGATTTCCCACCTTTGCCCTTGTAGTTCTTGTAGTTCTTGAAATCCTTCTTTCCTTTATGCTTATTACTTTTCTTGTCTTCTTTGTTTTCTCTATTTGGAGGTCATGCAGCAATGTGACCGACTTCTTCACAAGAAAAATAGATAAAAGGAACCTTACCTTTGTATTTTTCTCTTCCTTTGGTATACCTTCTTGCAAGTAGGGCTTCAACAACTACAAGATCACTATCTAAGATCTCTTCTAATTCTTCTTCTTCACTTCTTGATTGACTGGACTTTGATTTCTTACTCTTTTCCTTGAGTGGGATTTTAGCTTCAAATGCAAACTCAATACCTTTTGAACTAGGAACATAGTTATCAAAGTTATCTAACTCAAAAGCTATCAATCTTCCAACTAGAGCATCAAAAGATATTTTATTATTTGGATCATACCTCATCTCTTGAATAGTAGACACTCTAATTGCATAAATAGGAAGAAGAGTTCTATGTACCTTAATTACAATAGTTTTGCATCAATGTCTCCTCCAAATGCTTTCATTGCGCTTGCACTTGCTTTGATTCTTTCCACATATTTTGCAATGTTCTCATCTTCTCTCATTTTCATCTAATCAAAATTACCTCTAAGACTTTTAGCTTTGGATCTTCTTACATTGTCATCTCCTCCATAAGTGTCTTTCAAATTTGGTCCACATTTCATGAGTAGTTTTAAAATCTTTTACTTCATCAAATTCAGCATAACTAAAAGTACATGCAATATCAATCATCATAATGTTATGATTCTTCTTTTCAACAATATCTTCAACTAATAATGTTCAAGTGGAAGTCTTGTATTCTGCATCAAGATATTTACAACTTGAATCACTGATGGTGGCCAAATGTAAGCTAATAAGTCCTTTCCATGCTGCAAAATTGTCTCTATTAAACTTGAGAATCTCTCTTTTGTAAGGCATCCTGATATTTAGCTTAGGTCCTTAAAACCTTCTCAGCAAGTACCAAAAGCTCTAATACCAATTTTTGGAAATATAAGAGGAGTAACTAAGAAGGGAGAATTGAATTAGTTACCACAAAAACAAATCCAAATCCCTTAGATGTCAGTACAAAATAAACTCTGAAAATCGAATATTGTTGATGTTCGAAAAACACGCATAAAATGTTGTAACTCAGTAAATACTGAAACTACAAACTTTAGATGTTATATGTGATTACCATTACTTTAACTTAATTGCAAACACATAAAAGAAAATAGCATGAACACATTTGACACCAAGATTTAACATGGTAATCCAATTTGGGAAAAACCACCAATTGCAACTAGTTACTATTTTCACACTTCTGAAGTGATCCCTATTAGGAGCCAACCCTATCAAAGGTTACAAAATACACTATTAGGTGTGACCCTATTAGAGGATTTAATCACCCTATTAGGCATGGCCTTGTTAGAGGTCTTTAGACAATTCAATAGAACTACCACCTTGTTAAAGTATTTACAAATAGGTTTTAAGCCAACTCTATTAAGAGATTTAGATCACTACTACAATGAATAGAGAGTAACAATGAGATGACTAGATTTTTGATGCAACTAAATTTCTAATTACATATCTGTATTCTAGCTTATACTTGATCCTTCCTGATCGAATATATCTTTTTAGCTCCACAAGGATATTTTGCTTATCCTTCTAATTTGCTTCCTTACTACATCATTAGATCTTCAAAATCTTCCATGCATTCACACTCTTACACACTTTTGAATTCTCAACTTGATCTTATACTTATATATTTCATTTTTTCAAGTTGGCTAGAATACAACTTACAATAACTAATATTCATCTTCTCATTAGGCTAGAACCAATAGATAAATCAATTAAGCTTAGTATTCCAAAACAAAAACAAAAATGTTCATTATCTGACCCTAGTCAGTAGACAATAACACAAAAATAATTTTCATGTGTTAACCAAGTGAACTTAGTTAACACTGCATATTTGCAAACTTCCTTTGGTAACTGAGTGAGCTTGATTAAAATTGGTTCCATCCAACATTTCCTTCATTAACTAAGTGAGCTTAGTTAACACTCATCTTTGTAAACTTTCCTTTGGCACTTGAGTGAACTCAGTAGACACTGTCTTCTGAACTAGGCAAACACAAGAATGCTTGGTAGACATAGAAAATTATCTTCACTGCCCAAGTGAGCTCGACATGCATTGATTGATAATGATATGACATTTATGTAACATCAAATATAATGCATAATTAATCAATTGTATCCAATAGTCTTATCCTTTGAACTTCTCAATATCTGAGCCTCCTCCTTAGTGCCACCCTCATCATTAGTATCTTCATAAAATACCATTGGGACATCATCTTTCCTAAGAATATCTTTTGGAGGTACAAGAGCAAAAGAGTCTTAAAAATATTAATTTAATATTAATTTTCTATCATGCCTAAATTTTTATAACCAAAATCACACCCAAAAAAAATTCATTGACTAAATAAACTCATACTTAGTTTATTTATACATTGCTTTGATCTACAAATACATAAATATGCAATAAAATTACTTTTTTTTTCCTTTTCTTGAAACTAAAAATAGTAAAGGTTGAAGCATAAATACAAGCTTGTATTATATATCAAGGATTGGCTCCTTTCATTATGCTCATTTGAGCTACACGTCTACTTGAAAATGCATATAATAAGGCCATCTTTTCCTTTTCTTCCAACTTTAACTCAAAGACAAAAATATGCAATTAAAATAAGGGTAACCATGGAGAGCTCACCTCCCAACTTAGGCCTCTAAGAGACCACCCCCGTGATTGAAGAGCCAAGGTCAAATGGAATAAAAACAAGTAGAATCCACAACACTAATAAGGAAAATAAAAATAATAAAACCTTTTTTCTCAAGCTTGCACAATATGCCACCCAAAGACACATTAAAGAAGGTTAATTTGGACCAAGGCCAAGAGGAGATCTCATAAAACCAATATTCAAGAATCCATTCCTTCACAAGGTTCAAAATATCATAAACTTGCCTTCACGGTCCTCAAAATAATATATACTTCTTCATACATGATCTCCCCTTATAGCCCTAAGTATAATACCAAAAGAATGGAAATATGGAGCCCATATTCCATGCCAATCCCTCTTCTCCATGAGAAGGGACTCTACATTCAAGGGATGGCCCAACTAACCCCTTCACCCATAAGGCCACTACTTGCCTCCCAAGGGTGAATGATGCCTTGAAACACTTATAACAACATACAAGGGAAAAGCCAAAAGAAAATAAAAAAACTCAAGATACATAATGCTTACAAACAACAACTATACTAAGCTACTTCCATGAGTACAAGAACAATATTCTTCATAGAAAGAGCACCAACCTTGATCCCAAGAAATGGAGAAATGAGGTTTGATAAAGATATTTCCTTGCTTAGTCTTTTCCAATCTCCCAAATAAAATTCCTAGTTACTTCTAAAATTAGAGAGTCCAAAGTCCTCTAAAAAGGCCTCAAAACCAACTACCAAAACCCTATCTAAAAGTGGAAGTGACAGAAGCACCCTTTTCTTCCACCATTGTCCCCCTTCGATAAATGTAAGCTTAACCAATAGTGGGTGCAAGGGAAAGAGATTATGACTCCTCCATTTTTAACACTTTTGAAAAGTGGTGTCCTTGGAGGGTCATAAGAGTGTTATATACCTTCTAATGGTTAAAAATAATCCCCTAACTCATAGTACCATTATATGGGTTGGTAATTTTCACTAAAATGGCATCCTAGGATTATTTTTCATGCCTCAAAAATATACTCAAAGTTTACATACGGATTTACATTGATGGGACTTCACATTAGCATCAATAACCAAGAGGTTTAACTTAGGTTTCCTATTTGATTTTGACCTTAGGTTGTGTATCTCTTACCAATCCCTCATTGATATTGCACTACCACCTAGACATTACAAGTGACACATCTAAATCATAGAATGAATTTAATATAATAACATATATTAAAATTATGTTTACAAATAAAAAAATTACAATGATGTTTTAATCTACTTTCAAAAATTTCACATAGGTTTAGCTCTGATTCTCTGATCATTACCATGATTACTTCCCTACACACTAAACTTGAGCATCACTAGTCCAAGAAAAAATCACACACACGCACATGTTAGATTGTGGTGACAAATTAGGAAAGTACTGTACATAATTTGGGCCCTATTTTATAAATATTTTGGGCCGACATGTAATTATTTAATAACCCTAAAGCGGTTAAAATACTTGTATAAAAGGGCTTAGGGTTAGGGATTATTTCATAAGGTGTGATGCGAAATTGATTCTTGTGGCAATATTGAGCTATAAGGGATTATGGATTGTAATTAGGTTGTAATCATTGGATCATAAAAATATTAGACTTGCTGTTTGGTGGATACAGCCTAGGAATTGGATGAAGCACATTAAATATTGGTGCCTTGTGTTATTTTCTGTGTGATCTATTATTTTCTATCATTGGTTATATTTCCATGTAATTTTATTTCTATTTGTGGTTTAATCCTAACAAATGGTATTAGAGTGAGGTTGTCTTTTAGTTATCCTTTGTAGGAAAGTCTCATGGTTAAGTGGGAGTCTCACAATTGAGTGGGAGTGATGGTAGACGAGGGTAAGCTGAGGGTTGATAGGTTTAATGGGTAGAACTTCCAGTTATGGAATATGCAAATGGAAGACTATCCTTATCAGAAGGATTTATGGAAGTTGTTGGAAGGCAAAGCCAAGAATCAAGGATCAATGTCAAATGATGAATGGGATCTTTTGGATAGAAAGGTGCTTGGAAGCATTCGGTTATGCCTGGCACCATCAATGGCATTTAATATTACAAAAGTAAAAATGACAGAAGAGTTGATGAAAACCCTAGCAACACTATATGAAAAGCCCTCCACTTCAAACAAAGTATTTCTCATGAAATGTTTATTTAATATGAAAATGGTAGAAGATGGATCTATTACAGATTATTTAAATGTTTTTAATACTATTACTAGTTAGTTATCTTTTTTGGTTATCAATTTTGAAGAAGAAATTAGGGCTCTCTTGATTTTGTGTTCTTTGCCTAAAAGTTGGAATGGCTTGGTAATGGCTATGACTAATTATGTTCCTGGATCTAGTACCCTAAAATATGATGATGTGATTGGTGTTATTTTGAGTGAGAAAAATCATAGGAAAACTTTAGGTGGATCTACATCAGGAAGTGCTTTGAATGCACAAAGCAAGGGCAGAACAATTGAGAGAGGAAGTAATTTTGGAAATTGTGGGAAATTAAGAGGAAAGTCAAAGGGGAGGAGGTCTCAATCAAGAGGACCAAATGACTATTGGTACTATGGGAAACCAAGGCACAAAAAGAAAGATTGTTGGAATCGAAAGAAAAATGAAGGAGATAAATTAGATGGACACAAGGAGGCAAATGTGGTAAGTAACAAATCTGAAGAGGATTCTTTGCTTTTGTGTTTAGAAAGTGTTGATGATTCATGGGTTTTAGATTATGGTTCTTCATTTCATGCTACACCTCATAGAGTTTATTTCATTTATTATGTCCAAGGGGATTTTGGGCTTGTTTATTTGGGGGATAATGAACCCTATCAGATTGTTGCAAAGGGAAAAATTAAGATTAAGTTGCAGAATGGGAATCATTGGCTACTACATTAGGTAAGACATGTTCCAAGGTTGAGTAGGAATTTAATTTCAGCAAGGCAACTCAGTAATGAGGGTTTTGTAGTTACTTTTAATGATTAAAATTGGAAGGTTTCAAAAAGTTCCCTTGTAGTAGCAAAAGGTGTGTAAGTAGGTACCTTATATCTTTGTACAGGTCATATTGTTCCTTCTACTTTAATTGTTTTAGAGAAAAATGAATGTTTAGGAACATTTTTTGCAATTGAGTAGGGAGAACAAATAGCTACTATAGATTTTGATATAGTTCTATGGCACAATAGACTTGGGAACATGAGTGAGAAAGGTATGAAAGTACTTCATTCAAAGAAATTTTTACCAGGTCTAAAATGTGTTAATATGGATTTATGTGAAAGTTGTGTGTATAGAAAACAAAAGAGAGTGAGTTTTGCAAAGACTGGGAAGGAAAATAAAAGGGAGAAATTAGAGCTTGTGCATACCGATGTATGGTGAATAGCTCAGGTATCTTCCCTTGGTGGCTCTCATTACTATATTACATTTATTGATGACACAACTAGACAAGTATGGGTTTATTTCCTTCGACAGAAATCTCACGTATTTCAAACTTTTAAGAAATGGAAATGCTTGCTTGAAAAAGAGACTGGTAAAAAATTAAAATGTCTTAGATCTGATAATGGTCTTGAGTATTGCAGTCATGAATTTGAAGATTATTGCTCCACTAATTGTATTCATAGATAGAAAACTATTCCAAGGACTCCACAGGAAAATGGAGTGGTTGAACGCATGAACAGGACTATAATGGAACTTGCAAGGAGCATGAGGTTGCATGTTGGGTTGCCCTTACACATGTGAGTGAAGGCTATCAATACTACTATATATTTGATTAATAGAGGTCCCTCTACTCCTTTTGGTTGTGGTATTCTAGAGGATGCATGGATTGGTAAGAAGGTGAGTTATTCTTTTCTCAAAACCTTCAGTTGTGAAGCATTTGCTCACATAGATTCTAAAAATAGAACCAAGCTAGAAGCTAAGTCAAAGAAATGTATATTTGTTGGATATGGCATTAATGAGTTTGGTTATAGGCTTTGGGATTTTGAAAATCATAAAATTGTGAGAAGTAGGGATGTCATATTTAATGAGAAAGTGTTGTACAAAGATCTATTGCAGCAACATGAGAAGAAAGAAGATGATTATGTAGTGTTGGATGATACTCCAAAAGCTGATGTTCCAGCCATTCCTCATGATGTACAACAACTATAACAACAAATACCACACATACCAGTGAATATTAGACGGTCATAAAGGCAAATTAGACCTCCACAAATATTTTCTCCCTCTTGGTATTCTATTTTACTTACTGATGTTGGTGAATCTGAAAGTTATGATGAAGCTATGCAGGTGGATACTAAGATTCAGTGGGAGTCTACAATGAAAGATGAAATGGACTCTTTGCTGAAGAATAAGACATTGGATTTGTACAAGTTTCTTGCAAGTAAAAAGCCTTTACAAAATAAGTGGGTTTACAGGTTAAAAGAAGAGAATGGAGCTAAGAAAATATTTAAAGCCAGGTTAGTTGTACAAGGATTTGCATAGGAAAAGGGAATTGGTTTTGATGAGATATTTTCTCCTATTGTTTAAATTACTTCTATCTGTATTTTTTTAAGTCTTGTGGCTACTGAAGATTTGCATTTAGAGCAGCTGGAAGTTAAAATAGCCTTCCTTCATGGTGATTTGGATGAAGAGATATATATGGCTCAACCATAGGTATTTGTGGTCAAAGGTAAGGAGAACATAGTGTGCAAATTGAAAAAAAAATTATATGGCTTGAAGAAAGCACCTCGGCAATGGTATCTAAAATTTGATAGTTTTATGCATGAGCATGGTTACAATAGGTGTCATTTAGATCATTGTATCTACTTTAAGATGTTGGATGATGATAACTACATTATTTTATGTTTATATGTTGATGATATGCTTGTAGTTGGGTCTAACATGGATCACATTAAGGGGCTAAAAAGCCAATTAGCACATGCATTTGCTATGAAATATTTAGGGGCAGCAAAACAAATCCTTGGTATGAAGATTTGTACAGATAGGAAGAATAGAACATTGACACTATCTTAGGCTGATTATGTGGAGAAGGTGTTGCAACATTTCTCTATGGAGAATGCTAAAGCTGTCAGCACACCTTTACCTATTCATTTGTAAGGAGATGTGTCCCAAGACATGGGAAGAGTAGGATAAGATGTCCAAGGTACCCTATGCTTCAGCTTTAGGAAGCTTGATGTATGCTATGGTATGTGCTAGGCTAGATATTGCACATGCAATGGGATTCATTAGTAGTTATATGAGTCATCTAAGAATTGACCATTGGAATGTAGTCTAATGGATTCTCAAAAATTTGAGAGGCACATCCAATAAGTGTTTACACTTTGGGGGCTCTACTACTAATTTATAGGGCTATGTTGACTCAAATTTGGCAAGGAATATTGATATCAAGCGGAGTACTATAGGTTATGTCTTTACTATTGGTGGGGTAGTCATGAGCTAGGTTTCTAGGTTACAAAAGGTTAATGCTTTATCCACTACAAAGGAAAAGTATGTAGTTGCTACAAAGGTGGCCAAGGAGATGATATGGCTTTAGTTCTTCTTACAAGAATTGGGACATCCTTAGAAGGATAATTATTTTTTCATAGATATTCAGAGTGTCATTCATCTTGCAAAGAATTCAGCTTTGCATTCAAAGACCAAACACATACAGTTGTGGTACCATTTCATTCGGTCGATTTTTGAGGATGGATAGTTAAAGCCAGAGAAGATACATACCAATGACAATTCAGCAGATATGTTGACAAAGGTAGTAACAAGGGAGAAGCTAAACTCCTCTTCAACTTTGATTGGTCTTTTAGACTGAATATGAATAAAAGAACAGTAAATTCCATGGTGATTTGATCCAGTGGGAGCCCCATGTGGTAGCAGTATTGCTATAGGATCAGTCTCCAAGTGGGAGATTGTTGTTCAGTGTGGAGCCTGATTAGTCCCCAAGTGGGAGATTGTTAGACTGTGGTGATTTTATTAGGATTTTGGGTTGACATGTAATTATTAAACAACCCTAAAGTAGTTAAAATTCTTGTATAAAAGGGCTTAGGTTTAGGGATTGTTTCATAAGGTGTGATGCAAAATTCATTCTTGTGGTGGTATTGAGCTGTAAGGGATTACAGATTGTAATCAGGTTGTAATCACTGGATCATAAAAATATTGGACTTGTTGTTTGGTGGATGTAGCCCATGGATTGGGTGAACCACGTTAAATCTTGGTGCCTTGTGTTATTTTTTGTGTGATCTATTATTTTCTATTATTGGTTATATTTGCATGTAATTATTATTTTTGTCTGTGGTTTAATCCTAACAACACACACACACACACACACACACACACACACACACACACACACACACACATATAAAATCAATATTTGATATTAATAATTTAATTTCAAATAACATCATAAAAATGACTAGATGAATGCATATACATGCTTACATACATATATATAATCATCAAAGAATATAATACACCTATCCTAGTCCACATCATAAACAAAATCAACATAAGGTAATCATCTCATGGCATCAAATAATATGAGTCATTGTCTAATCAGCCAAAATTGTTTCAAAATCTTGAATATAAGGTATCAAAATATGAATGTATCAATTGTTCTATGATGGGTTGGGTTGGAACCTCACAATAGATGAACACCTTCCTAAGGAAACTCCTAAACAAAAACACATGTACAGATAAATGATTTGTAAGTATTCAATGTCCAATTCCTATTATGGTCACTATTCATTATAATATAAATTCAATTTTCATCCTTTAACAATTTGTGCAAAGATAATTCATTCAACTCCATCCCCAAAATAAACACTTAAGATAATTATTCATAATGCATACTTAAATAGGAAGGGGAAATATTATTTCAGAATATTGCATTTGAATTAATCTACTCACAATCATTCATGTCATGTCAACATATAGCCCATATTATAATTTCAACATAAATTGCCTATAGAGATGAGCATATAAAGGAATTAATATAGTTGCATAAAATCCTTTATAACATAGTTTGTAGTTTAGTATGAAGTTCAATTCTCCTATTGCCTTATTGCATAATTTAATAATCACAATGCAGAGAATCGTCTCAAGTATATGAATCCTAGATATTCAATGAAGAGATTTCTTGAATGTCTTGAATGATTGAAGAGTACTTGACTACTTGAGAGATTGATCACATGAATACTTATAAATCATGGTTGATATCCAAAATGGAGCAAATGGATGGGTTTATAAAGGGATCAGAATTGACTTACTCCAACAGGCCAACCCAAATAGAAGTTAATACCCCAAAACATCTAGAAATAAGATTTAGGCAGTGGACCCAGAATAGGGCCCAATAAGGGATACATTGTATACTTGATTTTCCTAGAAAGGACACACTCTATTCATGATTGGGAAAGGGGATACTATGTCACTACCCACCAAGGCTTGAAACCTTAAATATTCCCTCAAGGTCCTAAAATAAGTCTCAGATCCCATAAATCAAGGGCAAAACTCAACATACAATTTTTATAGTGTAGAAAAGATATTGCAAGTGATTGGATGAAAGAAAGAGAGGACCTAGGTGGTTAGATCATTTCTCCAACTTTACCCCATGAAAATATCAGCTTTAAAGATGATCAATAAGATCTAACCCAAATTCCACCTACAAGAGAGGATAAGAAAGAGAAAGAAAAGAAGGGATATACAAAGAGATGATCAAATTGCATTAAATTGGTGCTTAACCATCATTAAATTGAGGTGCCTCCAATTTAAGACAATAAATTTAGCCTCCACTTTTGTGAGATTTTGGATCAACCCACTCTCTTGGTAAAGTAGAGAGAAGAAGAGAAAAATGTAGTGAATAATAGTGAAATAGAACATCACTTAGTAAAAGGGAATAAGCCCCCAAGACAAAGGGTCCTAACTTCACAACCATGCACAACAAGGGGTTAGTATTTAAAACCCAAATCAACCAATAAAAGAGACCTCACCTAAAGAAATGTCTCACCCACTGATATCATATTTGGAAAGCTATCATAAGAGCATAAATGATGACATAAGAAATGTAGGAGAAATATCATTAACAACATTTCTTTAGGATCTATATCTACTCGCATGAAAGAAAAAGATAGAAGGGAGAGATATGTCATTACATCACCTAGTGAAGTGCCTACCCTATTGTGAATCATTGAAAGTACTTCTTGTAAAAGGTGGCATTGAATAGTCTAATGGGGTTGTAACCCACTAGTCAACCCATTTAATTTCCATCCATAGATCAAAGTCATATGTATCGCCATGGCATGTTCTAGTAAAAATGTGTTACACATGTATGGGACTTATAATTTTGTGCTTGAATGTGTTACCTATATATGAGATTTTGTACATTCTTATGTGTTACCTATATATAAGGTTTAGCATATATGTTTGAATGCATTACTCATAAATGAGATTTAACAAGTTTGTCTACATTGCCCATTACGAGATGTCACATATGTGCCTTATGTGTGAAAAAGATAGATGAAGTAACAATTCATAAATTTGATAATTCTTAGAAATCATACCAAGCATCCAAGGCTAAAGTGCTCTACGACATGCTCAAAATCCAAATTTTATACCCCATGATTGTGAGTATAAACTATGCACAAGGAGGGCATATATATGCCCCCCTTCTTATCATGTCTAGATACTAAGCATGACAAGGAAGAGAAATAGGATACCTACTATATGCAATAAGGAGATATCCTTAATGCAACAATGTGGACTACATTCATAGTGAAGGGCCTTAACCCTTACAATCTAAGAACAAAATCAATCATGAAAATGATAGATCACGTATGGAAATAGGATCCTCGAAAGGGAGAATATTAATGACAAGACATCTTTCTAAGAGGAGTTATTGATTAAGATAACATCTCCAAAAAAAAGGAAAGAAAAATAAGAATATGTTGAAAACATATTGATACAAGTATGAGAATGTGTTTCAATCATTTTTTTCACTAATTTCAAACTTGCTACTTGTTGATAAGACAACTGCTTAAATGATTTGAGTACTATCATTTGTTTGATTAATGAAGAGGATTTGATCAAATGAGGTAACAATAGCACCTAGAGGAGAGGTTGAGTTATGATATGGAAAAGGACTACAAAGATCAATTAGAAAAATGATGTTATAGTGCATTGATTATATACTTATGGTTACAAAGGATGGATACACTGATTAAGTTCAGAAGAACAAGTAAAACAAATTGAGTTTTCCAAGCTTAACAATCTGCACAGTAGGTGCTGAGAAAAGTTTGTGTAAGCAAAGTAGAAAACTAGTTGAAGCCGAGAAAAGTCAAATTTTAGTGTATATTGAGTGATAAAGTGCAAGCTAAGTAAAGTTTATTTGATGTCAAGCACCAATAAACTTTAGTCGAGCTGAGTGATTTGATAATGGATACCGAGGAATGCAGTATGTGTTGAGCATCAAAACCAAGTTAATGTTGAGTGACAACATTATGAGAAAGATTCTAAACTCAATGAATCTAAGCTAACAATTTTGATTTCTTAGATTGTGTGAATCATGTGGAAGATAAGCTTGATGAGCTGATGGCATAGAATTCAAGATGAACTATTTTGTGGAGAATTCAAAGAGAATTGAAGGAGAATCTTCTAGAAGGGAATAAAATGAAAAGATGGGTAGATTCATTAAATCCTACCTTACCCTAAAATGGATGATGAAGGATGAACAACAAAAGATCTTAATTTTCTATTTATAGAGATAAATGGTCAGAAAAAAAGGTTGTCATGTGCGAGAACCTAAGGAAGATAAGGAGTCTTATTTCTTCATTCACTGACCAAAGAGAAGAGACTTCTATAGGAAAGAAAAGCAAGAAGGCTTAAGGGTATGGATGCTTGAAGGGTGAACAAGCTATCAAAGTTAAAGTGTATAAAAGCCAAGAAAAATGAAGTACTGAATCATAGATATGTAATCTACAAAGTAAGTTGTAAGTTTTTATTAGATCAAGCCTTATTGTTACATTCTAATTATTGTACCAATCTAGGGTAAATCCTTTGGATTAAGGTTGACCTAACAATCATTTGTAAATCTTTTAATCAGGTGACATTCCAAGTGAATGATCTAAAGTCCTCTAACAAGGCTAACTCCTAACACGGTGATTGAAATCCTCTAATCGGGTCACATTTAATATTGTGCATTGTAACCTTTAAAAAGGTTGGCCTTTCAAAGGGCATCAGTTCAAAAGAGTGAGAATGAATAGCATGTTACTACTGGTTTTTCCAAAATTGGGTTTCCACATAGAATCATTGTGTCAAATGTTTTATTGAATCTATTATGGTTCATGCTTACATTTCTGCAAAGTTGATTTGATAGTAACCTACTAGTTTGAAGTGATTGTATGATCTAATGGATGCATGTATGATGAATATGTTTTATGGATATGGGTTCACTAAGCTGTGAAAAGTTTTATTTGTACATCTAGACCTTGGATAACTTATTCATCACCCCCCCCCCTCCTTAGTTATTCTAAAGAATTTCAACAAAATAGTCATATTCAACCCCCTATATATAGGTAGAATAGGGATCCTTAGAAGAAGGATGAAAATATCTAAGAAAGGGAAAATGTATATAATGGACATAGCTAATTTTGATAAAGAAGAGGTAATGACATAGGGCATACACTTCTTGCAAAAGATAGTATATGTGGTCAAGAAACAATTCTTCATAAAGAAAGAACAATGTCTCATAATAACCAAGTCCCACTTAAGCCTAAGGAAAGAAAATTCTTAGAAAAAGAGATAAAGAATATGTAAAGCCTCTTCCCCCCCCAAGTGTAAGACAAGAAAATAAAATCTATGGAAGATTATATATAAATTATTGAAAGATATAAGGATGATTCATATGAGAAAATTGATAACAATACACCAATTGCAAACACCTCATATCCAACAAGAAGTATTATAAAATAATGGTACACCATAGAGAAAAGGAAAGCAAGACATGTCATAGGATAATCAATTCTAAACAAGGAAAGATGTTATTTATGAGATAGACTATAGATGATCATTAAATGGTAAGAATTAAAATCTAAGGCATAAAAAGATATTTTCTAGATGAAAATACATGATCATTCATGTGACAAAGTAATACATACCCATAAATAAGAATGTTCCCTATGGAGAAATGAGATAAAGAGATGAAAGGATACCACATTATCCCTACTTAGTTATCATGAAGGTAACAAAAAAAGGATGAAAAACACTAGAGAGAAAGAAAATCCAATATAATCTCTAAATGATAGATTCCTTATAATAAAGATGCACTTACAATCATAAGATTGCACTCAAGATATGAATCCCTATGTAAAATAGTAAATGCATGCAAGAGAGAACATTGAATTATAAGAGAATACAAATTCATAAAGGATAATGGATTCATTTAACAAGAGAAGGACACATTATGTCACCCTGAGTGGCTTTAATTCATAACAGACATGTAGTTTCAAGAAATTATAAGATTGCACTTGGGATGTTAATTTGGAATTAATCACGATAATGATGAAAATATAAGAGGAGTAACTAAGAGGGGAGGGTTGAATCAGTTACTACAAAAATAAATCCTAGATCCCTTAGATGTCAATACAAAATTACAATCTAAAAATTGAATATTGTTGATGCTTGGTAAACATATTATAACTTAGTAATAACTAGATCAGCTTGGTAAATGATTAACACATAAACTTTTAGATGTTAGCTATGATTACCATTACTTTAACTTAGTTGCAAAAACATAAAAGAAAATATCATGAGCATATTTGACGCCATGATTTAATATGGAAACCCAATTTGGGAAAAACCACCAATTGCAACTAGTTATTGTTTTCACTCTTTGATAGTGAGCCCTATTAGAAGCCAACCCTATTAAAGGTTACAAAAAACATTGTTAGGTGTGACTCTATTAAAGGATTTAATCACTCTATTAGGAGTGGCTTTGTTAGAGGTCTTGAAACAATTCAATGGAATTGCCACCTTGTTATAGGATTTACAAATGGTTGTTAAACCAACTCTATTAAGAGATTTTGGATCACTGCTACAATAGTTAGAGAGTAATAATAAAATGACTTGATTGAGATGCAACTGAATTATAGATCTCAGTTCTATCTTACACTTGATCCTTCTTGATCGAATATCACTTTTCTACTCCATAAGGATATGTTGCATATCCTTCAAATTTTCTCCCTTTCTTAATCTCTTGCAATTCATTCAATACAACTTGCACACTTTGAAATCACAACTTGACCTTTTACTTATATGTTCTAGATTATCAAGTCAGCTCAAATATAAATTAGAACAACTAATATTCATCACCATAGTTGGCTAGAACCAATAGATAAAACAATTAAGCTTTACATGCCAAAACAAGAATATCCTTCGTTAGCCAATCTAGCTAGGTAGAAACTAAATCAAAAGTGATTTTATGTGTTAACCTATAGAAGCTCAGTTAACACTATGATCTTGGGAGAATCCTTTGGTAACTAAGTGAACTCGGTTAACACTAACTCTATTCAACTTTCTTTTGTTAACCGAGTGAGCTCGGTTAACACTCTTTTTCTACCTGAATTCCTTTGACACCCAAGTGAACTCAATAGACACTATCTTCTGTATAGGGCAATCTTAGGAATGCTCGATAGACAAGGAAAATTGTCTTCACTGACCAAGTGAGCTCAGCATGCATTGACTATCAACTAATATGACATTTGTATAACATCAAAGATAACACACAATTAATCAATTGTATCCAACAATCTCCCTGTTTTGCATTGATGGCAACACAACATGTCATAGCACAATGAAATTTTGAGAACAAGACTCTCTCTATTAGTAAACTTTAGTTGGCAATAATCTTCTACCAAGTTCAATCTCTTTTGATGTTTCTTTGTAGAACTTCTCCCTCTTGCAAAATTCTCCCTCTATGATAGAACTTCTTAACTTCTCCCTCTTGAAATGAAAAAAATTCTAAGAGATATGATAGTAAACTTCTCCCTCTTTGACAACACATGTGAAAGACAAGATTTCACATTAGTATCAATGTACCTTGAGTACTGATTCATCTACAATATGCTTTTGACAATACTGCCTCAACTGATAGATTTTCAACCTGGTTCTTATTGATGCATCACTAAACTTTATTTAGTGAGCTTCAGATAGGGGAATGACCCCTAGCTTACTTCTGAGATAGAAGACTGCATCCTTAGCAATGGCTTGGTAAATATATCATCAATCTATTCTTTTGTATTCACATATTCCAATCTAACTTCTTTAACCTAAACTAATTCTCTTACAAAGTGATGTTTTATAGCAATGTGCTTTGTTTTAGAATGCATCATTAGATTCTTTGATATATTGACTACACTGGTGTTATCACAATATATGACTACTAGCTCTTTGAATTCAACCTTCATTCCTTCCAATAGTTGTTTGAACCAAACAATGTTAGAATAGTTTACTACTACTACCACATACTCTACTTCTGATATGGATTGGGATGTGCAGTTTTACTTCTTTCTTGTCCAAGATACCAGTCTTTTACCAAGAAAGAATGCTCCATCACTAGTACTTTTTCAGTCATCAAGACTTCCTACCCAATTAGCATCAGTAAACACCTTTAATTCCATATTGCCTCCAGGTTTGTACCATAAGCCATAATCTTCAATAACTTTTAGATACCTCATGATTCTTTTTATTACCATATTGTGGTTTTCTCTGGGTTTTGTTGAGAATATTTCCACTATCCCAATTGCTAGGGCAATGTCAAGCCTTGTATATACTACATACTATAATTTCCCAATCATTAATTTGTAAGAGGTTTGATCTACTTATTTGGAGTCATCATCTTTGGTAAGCTTATGTCCAGTACACTGGGAGTTCCAACTAGTCTTGAATCTTCCATTCCAAACTTATTTAGTATTTCCTTGATATACTTAGATTGAGTGATGTAGATACCATTTTTGTTCTATTGAATTTTCAATCCAACAAAGAATTTTATCTCACCAAACATGGATATTTTGAATTCTTTACTCTTTTTTCCTGAAAATGCTTTGCATAAGTCATCATTTCCTATAAATAGAGTATCATCAACAAATATTTTTTCCAACACAATCTTCTTATCTGGTCCTTCCTTGATATACAAACTATTGTTCTCATTTTTTC
This sequence comes from Cupressus sempervirens, assembly GCA_028749045.1. NCBI lineage: Eukaryota > Viridiplantae > Streptophyta > Pinopsida > Cupressales > Cupressaceae > Cupressus > Cupressus sempervirens. The sequence goes on along the minus strand of CM053787.1, from coordinate 777,186,074 downwards.
TTTGAAAATTAATATGTATCAAATAGTTATGTAGCCTTTCATACAAGGCTCTAGGAGATTGTTTGAGACCGTATGGTGCTTTGTGTAATTTGCAGACCATGTCCCTTTTGTTAGGATCTACAAAACCTTCTCATTGTTTAATGTAGGCTTCCTCATCCAAAATTTCATTCAAGAATGTAGATTTAACATCCATCTAATATACTTTGAATCCTTTGCGAGCTGCATATGCAAGTAGAGTCCCAACACCTTTTAATCTTGCAATAGGGGCAAAGGTTTCACCATAATCAATACCTTCTTCTTGAGAATAGCCTTTACATACTAGTCTTGCTTTGTTTCTTGATACTTTTCCATCTTCATTTAGTTTATTTTTGAATACCCATTTTGTACTAATCACATTTTTATCCTTAGGCCTGGGGTCCACGTATTGTTCTTTTCTATTTATTCTATTTCTTCATTCATAGCCTCAATCCAACTTTCATTTTCTAGAGCATCCTTAACACTTTTAGGTTCAAATTTAGCAAGTAAACATGCACCTTTTAATTTTCTTATTGTCATTGTTTTATTTGATTTGTCTCCAATGATCTGATCAGGTGCATGATGCCTTCTAACATATTTGGCCAATACAGGTTCTTTGACTTGTGAATGAAGTTTGTTGTCCTCATTTTGAATCTCAACTTCAAGCTCAAGCTCTATTATCTCTAACTCGAGTTCTTCAGACTCGGTATGCACTAGCCTAATAGCCTTTGAATGTGACTCGAGTCCTTGTGACGCAGTTTGCACTTCCTACAACTTGATAATCATTGGAGATTTAGGGAGCTCAAGAGATGAAGTCTCCTTTCTATCAAATATGTTTGGCAATTTATCAAGTTCATAGTAGACAAATCTTATGTAATCCTCTTGCTCCTATTTTCTTTCTTCTTCACTCCTTTCTACAAATTCATCAATTCTTACATGTGCACTTTCTATTATCTTGTGAGTAGACATATTTAGACATTTGTATGCTTTGCTTTTGTAGGAGTATCCTAGAAATATACCCTCATCACCTTTTACATCAAATTTTCCATTTCTAGATTCTTTCAAGATATCACATTTGCTGCCAAATACTTTCAAGTAACTTACATTGAGTTTGTAGCCATACCATAGTTCATATGGAGTTTTGTTTGAGTCCTTCTTCAACTAAACTCGATTCAAAGTATGAACTGTAGTGTTGATAGCTTCCTTTTAGTATTTGATAGCAACATTATTCTCAATCATTAGTGTCCTTGCACAATCCATGATGGATCTATTTCTTCTTTTAGCTATTCTATTATGCTCAAGTGTGCCAGGGGTTGATACTTTTCTTTTGATTCCTCTTTCAATGTAGAAATTTTTGAATTCATTGGAGATGAATTCACCACCTATGTTTGATCTTAAGCATTTCAATCTCCTTCCAGTTTCTTTTTCTACTCTTGCTAGATACCATTTGAGTTTCTCAAAGGCTTTTGAGTTTTCTTTTAGATACATTACAATCATCATTCTAGAATAGTCATCAAAAAAATGAATGAAAAATTTTTCTCCACTATAACTTTTTATTCCAATGGGTCCACATAAGTTAGTATGCACAATTTCCAAGACATCTTCTGACTGGTAGTTTTTTCTCTTAAAACTAGTCTTTCCCATTTCACCAATTTGGTGATTTTTGCAAAATCCAACATTAAGTTTTTTTAAACTAGGGATACCTCTTACTCTTCTAATTTTACTTATCTTGACCATATTATCAAAGTTCACATGAAATAGTCTTTTGTGCCATAACCATCTTTATCCTACTTGAGCAATAAAACATGATCAATCATCAAGATCAAGATAAAATAGGTTACCTTTTGTTTGCTTGACTATTCCAATCAGATTTCCTTTGTCATCTAGCAGTCTTGCCTTGTCATTCATGAACTCTACCTTGAATCCAATGTTGTTTAGTTATGCCACACTCAGTAGATTTTGTTTTAGTCCTTCAACCCAATAGGAATTATCACAAACAAGTTCATTTGTTAATGAGATATGACCTTTTCCTTTTATACAAAAAGGTTCATTGTTACCAAATCTTACACTACCTCCATCATAGTGTTCAAAATACTCAATCTTTGTTTTATCTCTACTCATATCTATCTATGGTCTATGTATCATTTTTACTAACATGAGAGATAAGTGTCATCTTATCTCCTTCATCATCAGATTCATCTTTTACAGCAATATAAATTATTTTATCTTCACTATCATCAAAATCTTTAGCCATAAAACAAGTTTTCTTACCTTTGTCTTTGTAAGATTTGTGACTTTTGAATTCCTTCTTGCCTTTATACTTGTGGCTTTTGTTCTCATCCTTGCTTTCTTTGTTTAGACACCTAGTAGCAATCTGACCAATTTCTTCACAAGAAAAATAGATTAGAGGGATTTTACCTTTGTACTTTCCTCTACTCTTGGAATATTTCTTTGCAAGTAGGGCTTCAATTATTTCAAGATCACTGTCAAAACTTTCTTCAGTTTCTTCCTCACTTCTTGATTGATTGTCTTTTATTTTCTTGCCTTTTTCTTTGAGTGAGAGTTTAGCTTCAAATGTAGATTCAATATTCTTTGAAGTAGGAACATAGTTGTCAAAGTTGTCTTGTTTAAAGGTTTTCAGTCTTCCTACTAGGGCATCCAAGCCTAATTTGTTATTTGAATCACATATCTTTTTTTGAATAGCAGACACTCTGATTGCATAGATAGGAAGAAGAGTTCTGAGTATTTTACTTACAATAGTTTCCTCTTTGATGTCTCCTATAGATGCTCTAATTGCATTTACACTGGCCTTGATTCTTTCCACATATTTTGCAACATTTTCATCTTCTCTCAATTCTCATTTGATCAAATTGTCCTTTGAGACTCTCTACTTTGGCTCTTCTTACATTTTCATCTCCTCCATAGATATCCTTTAGTTTGGTCTACATTTCATGAGTAGTTTTGTAGTCTTTTATTTCATCAAATTCAGCATAACTAAGGGCAAATGCAATATCAATCATCATGATATTATGGTTTTTTTTCTCAGCAATATCTTCAACTGATAATGTTCCTGCGAGAGTTTTGTATTCTTCATCAAGTTTTTTTCAACTTGAATCACTGATGGTAGCTAGACAAAGCCTCATTAGTCCTTGCCATGTTGAAAAGTTGTCTCTATTCAGCTTTTGAATCTCTCTCTTGTAAGACATCCTAATCTTTAGCTTAGGTCCTTGAAACCTTTCCTACAAGCACCAAGAGCTCTGATACCAATTGTTGGAAATATAAGAGGAGTAACTAAGAGGTGAGGGGTGAATCAGTTACTACAAAATAAATCCCAAATATTTTAGATGTCAATACAAAATTAGAATTTGAAAAGTGAATACTGTTGATGCTTGGTAAACAGACTATAACTTGGTAATAACTTAATTAGCTCGGTAAATGATCAACACGTAAACTTTAAAATGTTATCTATGATTACCATTACTTTAACTTAGTTGCAAGCACATAAAAGAAAATAGAATGAACATATTTGACACTAGGATTTAATGTGGAAACCCAATTTGGGAAAAACTACTAATTGCAACTAGCTACTATTTTCACTCTTCTAAAGTGAGCCCTATTAGGATCTAACCCTAATAAAGGTTACAAAACATACTATTTGGTGTGACCCTATTAAAGGATTTAATCACTCTATTAGGAGTGGCCTTGTTAGAGGTCTTGAAACAATTCAATGGAATTGCCACCTTGTTAGAGGATTTACAAATGGCTGTTAAACCAACTTTGTTAAGAGATTTTGGATCGTTGCTACAATGGTTAGAGAGTAACAATGAAATGATCTGATTGAGATGCAACTAAATTGCTGATTACAGATCATAGTTCTGGCTTACACTTGATCCTTCCTAATTGAATATCACTTTTTCGCTCCACAAGGATATGCTACTTATCCTTAAAATTTGCTTGCTTTCTTCATCTCTTCCAATTCATTCAATACAACTTGCACACTTTGAAATCACAACTTGACATTTTACTTATACCTTCTAGATTATCAAGTCAGCTCAAATACAAATTAGAACAACTAATATTCATCACCATATTTGGCTAGAACCAATAGATAAAACAATTAAACTTCACATGCCAAAACAAAAAAATCCTTTGTTAATCCTTTGTTAGTTGACCCAGCTTGGTAGAAACTAACTCAGAAGTGATTTCCTATGTTAACCAACAAAAGCTTAGTTAACACTATGATCTTGTGAGAATCATTTGGTAACTAAGTGAACTCGGTTAACACTAACTCTATTCAACTTTCCTTCGCTAACCAAGTGATCTCAGTTAACAATCTTAAGAATGCTCAGTAGACAAGGAAAACTATCTTCACTAACCAATTGAACTTGGCATGCACTGACTATCAACTGATATGACATTTGTGTAACATCAAAGGCAACACACAATTAATCAATTATATCCAACAGATAAATGAATGCAAGAAAAGATGTCATCGTATAAAAGGAAAGCAAGTCCACAAAAGGGAGATAATGGATCCTATGATATATATAGAAAGAGGAAATAGGGCCCTTTCCCCCAAAGTGAAGAGACAAGGGAAATGACTATTATGTTGCTCACAAAGTACGACAATGAGCCCCTAAAAGATAGGCTAACAATGTCACAAACCTAGGAGTAACATAATAGGGATGTAAATTTATCAAGTAAAATGATCATGAAAAAGATACCATTGATTGTTACAAGTCATATGAGACATAACATAAGAAAATGAATTTAAAATAAAGGTAAAGCATAGAAAAAGAAATTATCTTAGGTGTAATTAGATGGAAATGTAAAGAGAGTAATCATATCATCTAAGGGTACCCCATGAGGAAGAGAGTAATATGTTTCCTTATCTAAAGGTTCATCAAAAATAGCAGATTCATCCAGAGAAGGAAGAAAACACACATTAAAAGAGGAATAATCATACTCAAATAAATTTCATGGGGTAAAGAATATTTTACATTCCTATCCAAGGACTCATCCCAAATAGTACCACTATCAAGGGTAGGAATATCATGAATTGCTAAAGGTTTTTCAATATCATCTTGGAAAAGACTACCCTTTGAAGGGAAGTTGGACTAATGAAAGGAAAAATTAAGCTCTCATCATATGCATGAAATGTAACATCTTAAATATCACAATTGAAACTTGAAAAGAAATATAACAACCCCATTGAAATGAAGTACAATGAGTATGAAAGGAACTAGATGCACTTTTTTTGGATTTTCAAAATGCAAATATATGAAATGTAAGATATATGGAAACAATGCAAATGAAAAAGTATATTTAAATACCACTAATGTAAGAAATAACATAAAAAGTATATCTACATATGCCAAGAAGAAATCTAACTCAAGATAAAAGAAAAAGATGTAGAAAGTCGGGTTCACTAAAGATGGTTAACACCCAATGCAAAGAATTTAACTCCAATAGGAAAACTACTTAGGAAGTTTTATTTGGGGGGGAAGGGGTTGCCTCATTTAAACCCTAGTATATTTAAATACCATTGATGCAAGAAATATCATATGATGTAGATCTAATTACTCCAATAAGAAATCTAACTCCAAGATGAAAGAAAAAGATGTAGAAAGTCAAGTTTACCAAAGATGGTAAACACCCAATGCAAAGAATATAACTCTAGTAGAAAAGTGCATAGGAAGTTAGGTTCACCATAAAGAAGGTTAACACCCAATGCAAAGAATCTAACTCCAATAAGAAAACTGCATAGGAAATTGGGTTTACCAAAATGTGTTGGGGTAAAACAAAATCAACCACACTAACACATTTAAAAGTGGGAAGACCAAGATCCACCTATTAAATTAGATTTTATTGAAACAAAAGGAAGTATAATTGTGTAATCTAATGTGAAAGGATTGAATAAGCTAAATTTATTTCTCTCTCACCCTCCACCTTAAGAGGGTTTAAGAAAGTAAGATGACAAAATGTAAAAAAATAGAAAATAGGAAGATAATATACCATATGAAATTCAAATCTAAAAAAGACTTATCAAATGAGCTCCAAGATTGTTGAATCTTGTAATATTTGTTAAAACCTATAAGTTCTACAAAACCCAAAAAATATTTTGTGATCTAGAAACGGTGACTTCCTCTTGTGATAGTGACCTTTTTTACCTTGCTCCAATCATGGGTGACCTCTACGACTTTGCTAAATTGTGTTTGACTCTGATTTCAATTTCACAATTCCAATAAATGATAGAAATTATATCCATATATCAACATGTTCACCAATCTAAGATCTAAATCTTGCAAAATAAAGGACTTTTTGTTTGTTGTTGAATTGAAAGAGAAATAGAATGCTATAAAGTAGTAGTGATTGATCTAACATTAAGAAATGTAAATCTATGAATATTCTCTTGAATTTAGAATGGGATCAAGTAATATCATTAACTCAATTTCAAGAACCCTAGGAAATGATATCAAAGTGAAACCAAAACTTGCATGAATGAATATGCTTGAAATATGCCTTAGGAATGAATGTAAAAGATGCAATAAAGGATCTTGAATATATGACAGGAAATATTAAATGTTGAAAGTGTTAGCTCTTGCATAAACTCCTCCAATAGCTTGAATGCATGAATTACTATTTTTCAATAAATAGATTTCATGTTTGCCTTGAACAATTGAAGATTGCTTGAGTACTTGAGAGCTTGAGTGTATGAATGTTTGTGGATGGGGGATGATATGAAAAATGGAGCATAACTTGTTCAATTTTTCTCCATTCTTTTATCCAGAAGAAGCATTAAAAAGGTCTCTTCAAGCTCTCTTTAGATTCTTTGTAAATTTCATCATAATTTTCCAAATGTACACATGGTACTCATTTGAATCTTCTTTTCTCTTATCGTAAGTAATATTTTCTAGCTTCTAGGTTTTGGTTTATTGAATTGTAGGGGGTGTTTGATTTCATGTTTTGTATAATTTACTTCAATAAACTCAAAATTATATCAAAATAAAACCTTTTCTAAAATATATTTCTAAAACCTCTTTTTTTCTGGAACTCCTAACCTCTCATAACTATCACACATAGAAATCCATGATGACATTCCTTCCCTAGTCAAAAAGGTTGTGGTCTTGTTTTGATATAGTGTAGCAATTTTACAGAGGCCTTTCAAGGTCATGTAGCATAGGAACAAGATGGATGAGGCAATGAGATTAATTAATTTACAAGTATCAAAAGGTCCACTATTTTACGTTGATGGGTGCAATACCCCTCTAGCTATGTGGACCAAGCTTAATGGCGTGTTAGGTACAATGAATGAGTCCATGGCACTTTAGATTGAGGCAAAGCTTACATATCTTGTATCAAATACTTCTCCTTCCATTGATGACTTCAAGTTGAAGTTCAAATAGCAGAGATCTTTATTGCAAGGTTATGGGAAGATCAAGACTGACACTGAGTGCATTTATCTGATTATTTCTAAGCTTCATGGAAACTTTAAAAAAATTTCCTCTACCTTCCATTCAACCATAGATGCTTTGGACACTAGATTTACCATGCCATTATTTGAAGTTTTTTGTGATCATTTCACTTGAGAGAAAGTTAGTCTCTCTTAGTTGGATTCTCTCACAAGCTCACAAACTCATGCATTGGTAGCTCAAACATCTTCTAAAAATAAGGAGAAGAAATAGAAATCACATCCTAAAAAGCATCAAATTGATTCTAACCCTCCCCTCTCATCAGGCCCACCTCCTCATAAGGGAGATAAATCAAAGCTAGATAGACTAAAGTGTTCATATTTATAATAAGCATGTAATGTCTCCACTAATGAGGACAATAATACCTACAAAACCAATGTTAAGACTTTATACAATAATAAAATATATTTCACTATCCTACCCTCTATCCTAACCCAACCTTAAAGAAGTCTCCACATTGGGATCAGTAACCCTCTTGAGGATCCTTGGATACCTGGTTACTTCTTTGTCTTCTATGAAGTGCCCCCTTTAAGGTCATTCCTAGAAGAGACATTCTATATCCAAGACCTTTGACACATGCATATGTTAACATCTACAAAATATCTTGGCCTTATAACTATAATAATATCACTCTCTTCCCAAAGGGACTCTCTTGATCTTAAGTTATTAACCACATTAAGATCACTCTCTTCCCAAAGGGGTTCTCTTGATCTTAAGCTATTAACCATATTAATATCACTCTCTTCCCTAAAAAGGGACTCTCTTGATCTTAAACCATTAACCATTAAGTCATGTGTGTTATCCATTTTAAATTGCATCTTTACATATGCATATGCATATGCATAAATTATCCACAAGTATGATTCATTAATATAGATAAATTTATAAACATAATTAAATAAATATAATCCATAAACATACCTTTCTTACCTTCCTCTTTGCTTGGTCCATGTGGCTCTATCGTTAGCCAACCCTTCAATGAATTCATCCTTCTAGATTATCTAAACTCTATATTTTCTTTCTAAAATTCTTCCTTTTTCTAATTATAAGGAAAGGATAAAATATACTTTTTGGTTTCTTCTTTTTCAAGAGTCACAATCTTTCCTAATACAAATCCTTTGAAAAGTCACAGCACTTCATGGTTATAATCCTTTTGAAAAATTACAACACTTCATAATTAAAATCCTTTGGAAATGTTCCAATGCTTTATAATTACAACAAATTTGAAGAGTCGCAACTATTCATAATTATGACCCTTTTAAAGGTTCCCATCCTTTCAATATCATAGATACCTTTTCAAAAAGTTACTTCCTTATTTTCTTCATATTACTTTCCTCTTTCATTTTTCCTCTTTGATCTCCTATTTTCTCCTCTTCATTTTCCCCCTCTCTAAAATAAACTCTCCTCTCTTTTATATCTTAATTTTAAGGAGTCATGTCTATTTGTTAAATATCTCTCAAATTTTCATTAGATTTAGTTATTTTATATGATTTATTTATTTACTTATTTGTGTTTATTATTATTATTTGTTATTAAATTCAATTTAGAAACTTAACTTACTTTCTACAATATTATCTCTTGTATTTAATTGTATTTCTTTATTTATTCATTTTTAATTATTTAAAATATTATACAAAATATTATTCCATTGATAAGATAGATTAAATTATTATTATTTTCTATATATATATATATATATATATATATATATATATATATATATATATATATATATATATATATATATATATATATATATATATATATATTGGTATTAGTTTTAATATTACTTTATTGTCATTATTTATTTAATAACATTGTATTATGTAATTATTATGAAAAATCTATCTTAAAATGGGGATATGACAATCTACCCTTCCCCAAATTGCTTGTCCTCAAGCAATTAGAAAATTTCTTCTGTTGAGTTGAAATAGACATTTCTTTTAGTTTGAATTCTTATGTTGTTGTCATGGATATGTTTGAATCCTTTCTAATAGTCATTAACTTTCAACATTAATCTTTCATATAAATAATTTTCTAGATCCTTTTTAACCCTACAGGATGGCAAGATCATGCTCTGATACCATTGTAATGTCCCCACTAGTGAGGACAATTATTTAATACCTGCAAAATCAATGTTAGAATTTATATAATAATACAATATATTTCACTATTCTACCCTCTATCCTAACCCAACCTTAAAGAAGTCTCCACATCAGGATCAATAACCTTCTTGAGGATCCTTGGATCCCTGGTTACTACTCTATATTTGATGAAGGGTGCTCCCCTTAATACCATAAACACATAATAGAAACAAGGAAATAACAATAGATGCGAGAACAAAATATGGACTTCTTATTATCACCACAAATGCAAAATTACAAAATTTAGATTTACAATATGATAACCCACATGGGTGCCTTCATTATAGTAATCTACAAGACAAAGTTGTGAACTATCACCCAGAATTGTCTTAGACAATGTTCAGGCATTTCTTAAATACGCAATTTTATGCCACCAAGGAAGGTTCTAGACATTCAAACTTAGTACCTAGGGCCGACAGACCCTAACAATACATATAAAGTTGGCCAAATAAATTTTTGACATTTATTTGGGATGTTTTGGTTGGCCCAACTTTAGAAGACCATAACTCTTGAATCATTGCTCTGATTGGCTATTATAAGCACTTTTTGGAAACCCCAGCTTTTGATCTACAAGCTCAAATCTACGCAAGCGCTCATCCATTGAGTTTTCAAACCTCATCCGGGCACTCTAAAGCCTCCAACGATGAGCCTGAAGTTTATTTACCAAAATTTTAAATCAAAAATCTGCAATAAATCCATGAATACACATGATATGGACTAAGCTTCAACTAGTAGGCTAATATATCCAAGATTAATATCCACCTCTAAAATTAGGACATTCTGAGCTCATATGACAAGCTTACTAAGAATAGTAAGTTTCCAAAAATAGTAAACCCCCTATATACTAGTTCTTATTAAAACAGAAAAGGTTGAAAATTAAAAAAATATTTTTGGGTGATGCAAGATTTCCCTCAAACCCAGAATGCTCCTACATCAGTCTTCTATGAATTGCTCCCTTTAAGGTCCTTCCTAGAAGAGACATTCTATATCCAAGGCCCTTTACACATATGCATATGTTAACATCTATGAAATATTTTGGCCTTATAACCATATTAAGATCACTCTATTCCTAAAGGGACTCTCTTGATCTTAAGTTATTAACCACGTTAAGATCACTCTCTTCCCAAAGGGACTCTCTTGATCTTAAGCTATTAACCATATTAATATCACTCTCTTCCCTAAAAAGGAAATCTCTTGATCTTAAACCATTAACCATTAATTCATGTGTGTTATCCATTTTGAATTACATCTTTGCACACACACACACACACACACACACACACACACACACACATGCATAAATTATCCACTAGTATGATTCATTAATATAAATAAATTTATAAACATAATTAAACAAATATAATCCACAAACATACATTTCTTACCGTCCTCTTTGCTTGGTCTATGTGGCTCTATCATTAGTCAACCCTTCAATGAATTAGCCCTTCTAGATTATCTAAACTTTATATTTTCTTTCTAAATTTCTTCCTTTTCTAATTATAAGGAAAGGATAAAATATACTTTTTTGTTTCTTGTTTTTCAAGAGTCGCAACCTTTCCTAATACAAATCCTTTGAAAAGTCACAACACTTCATGGTTATAATCCTTTTGAAAAATCACAACACTTCATAATTAAAATCCTTTGGAAATGTTCCAATACTTTATAATTACAATATTTTTGAAGAGTCGCATCTATTCATAATTATGACCCTTTCAAAGGTTCACAACCTTTCAGTATCATAGATACCTTTTCAAAAAGTTGCTTCCTTATTTTCTTCATATTACTTTCCTCTTTCATTTTTCCTCTTTGAACTCCTATATTCTCCTCTTCTTTTTTTCCCTCTAAAATAAACTCTCCTCTCTTTTATATCTTAATTTTAAGGAGTCATGTCTATTTGTTAAATATTTCTTGACTTTTTATTAGATTTAGTCAATTTATATTATTCTATGTTATATTATTTATTTACTTACTTACTGGTGTTTATTATTATTATTTTTTATTGAATTTTATTTAGAAAATTAACTTATTTTCTACAATATTGTGTCATCTATTTAATTTTCTTTCTTTCTTTATTCATTTTGATTTTATTCATTTTTAATTATTTAAAATATCATACTAAATATTATTTCATTCATAATATAGATTAAATAATGATGATTTCCTATTTTTTATATTTTAGTATTAGTTTTAATGACTTTATTGTCGTTATTTATTTAATAACATTGCATTATGTAATTATTATTAAAATTCTATATTAAAATGGGGATATGGTTGTCCACCTAGTCATGATGAGTCACAATGCTATGAGAAGTTAGAGAGCTATGCTAAACAAGTTTAAGATTTGACAAATCTCCTTCAGAAGAGCAACATTGATATTCCTTCTACCTCTCATGGATCTTCTTCATCGTCATTTCAATCAGATGGTAAAGACATAGGAAAGGGTCATGCATTATGTGCAACTACTACTCCACATTCTTCTAGATGGCTACTAGGTTTAGGTGTTTTACACCATATGGCATCTTCTTAGGATTTGTTCTCTTCTTTTGAGGCTTCTCCTACTCCACACATTTTGATGGGGAATAATATTGTTATGAGTGTATGTGGGAAAGGTTCTATTGACATTGATGATGGTACATTTCATGATGTACTATCTATTCCATCTTTATCCTCTAACCTTCTCTCTATTTATCAAATTACTCACAGTGGGACAGGGAGGACAGTTGAGTTCACACAAGATTTAGTGTACATCAAAGATAGTGAGACAAACAATATTGTTGCTACATGGATTATTGATCATTCTTCCCGCTTGTACTCTTTCTCTCATTTTGGTCCACCATCAAAAAATCATTCTTTTTCTCCACAAGAGCCATTTGAAGTGAAGTCAAGTCACTTGAACTTATGTGTTGTTCCTAATACTAGTGTTGTAACTTCTACTTCTCTTATTCAAATTCCATTTGTTACATAGGATTCATCTTCAGCATTGCTTGGCATTCCAGCTCTATTCATCGAGCCACCTAATATAGTTGTTGAGGGAATATCAAAGGACATCCATCTCCTCTCTAATGACATAATTAGCACACTTGTTATTCCACCTCCATTGGAGATTGTATTTCAAGATTCTCATGTGTTCTCTTTTGAGCATCAATCAAGACTTCCATCTTCACCTCAAATTGAGGGGTTTCATCTTCCTTATCCACTGCCTTTGTTTCTTCCAAATTGGAGCCACATTGTTCTCATTAGTGACATAGGAGTTCTACCATTCTAGGGGGGCTATGGAGTCTCAATCCTCTATCATGGAGGGTTTCATTGTATTTATGGTCTAAAGAGTCTCTTGAGACTTCTTTTTTTTTAGCATTCAGCATCTTTCTATCTCTTTTTGGAGTAGGGTTTTCCTATGTGGTTTTCCTTATTTCTCTATTTTATAGAGATTTGGTTGTGATTAGGTATCTCATCAAGCCTTGTTGTCAAGACCCAAGTTTGTATTCAGCATTGTAGTTTCATTGCCTTCTTCTTATATTGTTCGTAGCTACATTATTGCTCATCTTAAGGGGTTGTTAGAGTAAAGGGTTTATTTAATTTCATTTATTAAATTACCTTTACTCCTTACTTAAGATTTCATTTTATGTGAATGCATTCCCATTTAATAATTAATTATTAATTATTAAATGTCATTTATCTCTCAAGGTTTCCCTTTTAGGTTTTACGATCTCCTTCTATAAGGACTGATCTATTGTATATCTCTTTTTTGTTTTGTCTATTGATATATTCTTGCATATTTCAAAATCAAACCCTTGCCTTCTCTTGTCTTTTTCTTCTCTATGATAGATTCTTCCATGCAGATGTTCTACTAGATCTATGGATTTGTTCTTATCAAATCCTTTAGAATTGTTATAGAGTAACAACTAATGAAATGATTTATAGTTCACACTATCATTGTTGAATCAGATTCAATAGAATTCTTAATACATCAATGTACCATTCTCTTATCCTATATTATAATTTCGTAACCTCTTCTATGATCACAACTTCCTCTTTCCTTCTTCACTCTGATATTTAGCCACATTGATCTTTCACCTTGTTACAATAACAAACTTCTTTGTTTCTTCCATAAGTAGGAAATGTTCAATTATAAACCCTAAACCTAAGTCCACGATCCAAATTAAATGTACTAAATCTAATTATTTAGTCGGGCTTGCATTTCATCTTTTCCATAAGTCATTTTGACCTTGTAGAAACTTCTCAATGAATCCATCCTTAAACGTATTACCTCAATCTTTGTGTCATCACCTTATTAATCAATTACACTTCAGTCTTTCAACTATCCAATACAATTCAAATTTTTCAACAACAATTCAAACTTAACGATCATGCCTCAATTCTTCATCATTTGTTCCTTTTTCATCAATAAGACTTGTCTATTTTTTTATTACTTTATCTTTCATTCTGATAAGCTTCTTTGTGACATGGAAACCCAATGTGGGAGAAAAACATGGTGATAATGGCTACAAGGATCGACTATCTTAATCAAGCCGCACAAATCTTCACTTCGATTACAACTTTAAGGGCTCTAACCCTATGGAATTTTCAAACCCCTTATTACATGAGGAGCCTAGGTTTTGGTGACTCACTCTCACAGAATGCTTTCAGAAGGAATTATGCCCACAGAATAACTTATCAAAGTATGTTTATCTTGACGGGTGAGGCCATAGTAATGGTTTCTACTTTTCATCATAAAGAAATCAGATGAAAAGTGGGAATTTCATTTTTAAGAGGCTTTGAATGAATCCAGACCTTCGAATAAAGGCCCCCTAGGGCTTCATTCAAAGCGTTCAGACTAGGAGCTTCAATGAAGCTCTAGGCTTCATTTGAAGTTTGAAATGTTGCTAGGGCACTTTTTGACAACAATTGGGAGCAATAGGGGCTTCAAATGAAGCCCCTTCATTCTAATCTTTTACAAGGGCTTCATTCAAAGCCAACTTCATTCAAATGTCTCAAAATGGGAATTTTCTTAAACTTCCTAAAAAATTTGTCAAATTTTTCCTTTCTAAGGGCTTAAACAAGGGCTAAATGGGTCCATATTCTAAAAGTATATATACTGCATTGGTGTACTCTGAATAAGCTTTCCAATTACTATAATTTTATGTATATTATGTTAATTGTGATGTTTTGTGTTTTATTTTATTAAATATAAATTATTTGGCCATTTCACAATTTTTTGTTTGAAGCTTCGAGAAAAATAGAAAATGAGAGTAAATTATTTTTAGAAAATATGAGGTACAATGGTATGTGTGTTACCTTTCTAGCAAAACAAGAAAAAAAATCATTTCAATTTATACAAATGAAATTATATCAATCAAAACCAACATATGTCTAATTTATCATTAATGCCACTTTACCATTGAATAAAATCTACAATTTTTAACAAAATCAAACAAAACCAACTAGAGTTTCTAGGCATTGATGTTACCATTCTAGCCTTGAAAGAATTTTTTCATTATCATATTTTTAAAATAAAATTATGTTGATCGAATTAGTCATCACTTTTTTAAACTGTTAATTTCTCATATAAACCACTTCTTGAAGGAGAAAGAAAAATGGACTTCAATCACTTCGGATTAAAAAATTTTAAAATATTGTTAGAAACTAGAAAGAAAATACTACAAATTACTAATTTACATTATCTTCATATTCATTATGATTTTTTAGTAATACGCAATTGAAAGTGAAGTTTGTTTTGTAAATATTTGTTTCAGTGTAAAAGTTGGGCAAAATGTGGGAACCATTATTGTTACCAAATGAATCTCTACCTAATCAGAAGTAACCAATTTTTATCCCTTTTAAATCCTTATTAACACATAACTAAAAGCAATGTACATGCATGTAGACATATAAGAAAACATAAAATGAAATCATGCATCAACACATAACACAAAGATTTGGTAACCCAAAAACCCTCCAAGAATAAGAAGGTAAAACTAGGGTGGGGATGACACCCACAAAAATCACTATAGCAATCAATATTCAACCACTTATGATGGTCTGCCCTATGAAAGGTCTGCCCTGTTAAGGCTTTACATTGTGTCAATAGTGACCTAGTTAGAGGATTTACAAACACTTATATGAAGTGTCACCCTATTAAAGGATTTACAATAGGTTGTTAAACCCACCTAATACATAGGTTTTTCATGACCTTCTCCAAAGGAAGCTAACCTACCTAGTTGTTAAACTAAGGTTCTCCAAAGGTTCTCCTACCTAGTTGTTTTAGCATCTAATACAATTGTGAGAGTATTAGAACATTTGACCTGATTGAATGAAATCTCAAATTGTTGGGTTCGGATACTAGATCTACTCTTCTTGTTCTGATCCTTGCTTGATCTGATCTCTATATGTGTTCCTTGTACCTTGTCCTATTCTAATCAACTTGATATGAAATTGTTGCTCTATTCCTCTAAGTTTTTCCTTCACTGAAATTTCACTATAATCTCCCCTTACATTGTTCTCTTCCACATTTGCAATGGTGCATTCGACCTCCTTATAAAGAATGTGAAGACTTAGGGTTAGGTATGGATCTACAATCCATATTAAATCTCAAATCTCCACTCATACCTTAGATTTTTCTCATTGGTTGCATGCCTTCTCCATTTTTCTGATTGGTTGCATGCAGATTATATAGGGAATGTAAATGATTCATCCTTATCCTTTTTCTCCTTCAAAATCTCTCTAAGTCGGCTTCAAAAATGGTTTACATCTTAGTTTGTGAAAGCACAAACTTCTATGTTGATCCTGAGTTACTCAGCACTCATTACATTGTTGATGCTCGGCATGAACTGATTCTTGGATTGCTCAGCATCTATTACTTTCTTGGTTTGCTTGGCACTTGTTAAACACTGTATTTCTCAGAACATGTATGTTGTGTATTTCTCAGCATCTAAACATTTCTTGGATCACTCAGCACATGAACATTTCCTGGATCACTCGACACAAACTACATTCTAACTTTCTCGGTACCTAATGTGGCTCGGCACCTATTAAAATTTTGGCTTGGCATACATTGTGTAATTGGCATATATAGTCAAAATGGTTAATTGTGTTGACACTCAATTGTCAAGACTATTATTTTGACCAACAATCTCCCCCTTTGACATGAGTGTCAAAAATACTTAACTAAGCATTTATGAACTTAACCTTATTGAGTACATTCTTTATTCGCTTGACATTCATGCAAAATTTTAGAAATATTGTAAGTAAAAATATACCTTATGACTCCCCTTGAGTTGATTATGCCTTGCCCATTCTTGAGATTGAAATTCTATGCTAATGTGCCTGATTCTCTCTGTCCTTTATCCTGTTTGTGCATTTTGAGGCTATGTGTTGTAACTGATCTGTATGAAGTTCAAAATTTTGCATCTCCTCCTTTCTCTTTTATTACTAATCTCCCCCTTTTTAGCTATTTATAAACTTTCCACTTTATTCTCAAAATGAAAGAATGTAATAAAAAATAATTCAAAATTTGGTCTCCCCTAGTATCTGCATATATAAATTTGGTTTCCCATATACATATCTCCCCCTTACTTTATCTCCCCCTTTTTGACACTGATGTCAAAGGGTTCTAAGGAGTAATACCATTCTTAGCCAAAAATGTGCTATTTACCTCTAGGAGTATCTTTAGAGTTGTATCCCAATTTGCTAGTGCAGTGTCTAATGACTTATGTTGGATGGCAACCTCTGCTGCTAGATGTACAAGTCCATCTGAGGTAGAAAGATTTGAATCTTTCTTGAGGACTATTTATGCATATATTTTCTCCTTATGGAGTACCTCCAAGTGAGGGGTTATAGAGGACTAGATTTGCATCAAATTAGCTTTTGTATTTGCCTCCACTGCTATTAATACAGCTAATTCTCTTTGAGTGTGAAGCGTTTGAGTAAAATACTTCTCACTTTGAGCTAGATTGGTTGGGAGTTTCATACTAGAAATCTTTAGATTTCTCTCCAAGCACATTATTTTCTAGCTAGTCTCCTGTGTGAAGTTGGAAAAATCACACAACTTGTTGTACAGGGAGAATATATTCCCAAGTACAATTTTGACTTTATCTAATTTCTTAGCCAACTCAACTTGTGATAGTGCTATATCACCAGATATTTTCTCATTTACCTTTCCTTGAAACTTCCTTTCTGACCATTCCATTAATTTTGCATTTGTATCATGGTCTTCATTTGTCACCTGATCAACTATATCAGATAGTTGCTCAACTATTGGCCTTGACTCATCAAGTGTCTGCAAGTTGAAGGCATCTATAAAGATGTCATTTATCTCATTGAGTGCTTGCCCATATTTATATTCTTTTCTCAATACCTCTTGTCTTCTTCTTCTATCCAATGCACTTTGTATTTCATTAATCTTCTCCTCAGTGAGGGTGCTAGATTCATAGTAAGGTATTGTTATTTCCTCATCAATCTCAGGAATTCCATAATGAATTTTCCTAGCATTGAGCTTGAGCCTGGTGTTCTAATTTGCAATGCTAGCATTTTAGTGCTAGGCTTTTGAAGAGTTTGAGTTGGAGTACCTAGTTTTGGTAATTCAACCAAAGTTTTTATTGTAGATTCCTTCTCATTTCTTGTCTCTTCCTTCTCTTCAGGTTGTTTCTCCTTTTCACTAACAATGGTTGTGGGTGTGCTTGCCAGCTATTCGGATTTTTCTTTGTCTTCCCCTATTATTGCACTTGGCACTTGAAGTGCATCAGTTATTATTTTTGGTGGAGATGGTAGAGGAAGGAATAGGAT
Organism: Cupressus sempervirens; assembly: GCA_028749045.1. Taxonomy (NCBI): domain Eukaryota; kingdom Viridiplantae; phylum Streptophyta; class Pinopsida; order Cupressales; family Cupressaceae; genus Cupressus; species Cupressus sempervirens. The sequence continues at coordinate 777,167,662 of CM053787.1, read as the reverse complement.
TCCAATAGTTTGAATGGTCGAAGGTGGTTCTTGTGTTTGCACCTTGACTTCCTTTGATTTTACTACTACCTTTTGCAATTCATCAACACTAACCAGTATTCGGCTTGAACATAATCTAGCTGCTTGTGTTGATTGGTCAAGGATCTTTGCTAGATCCTCTATAGTTAATGGATTGATGTTTTCACCAGAAGTGTCAATAACATCCTTTATTTTGATAATCTCTGCAGGTGTGATGGTAGCATGAGGAGGGCTAGGAGGTGATAGTTGTGTGTCTTGCACACTTTGTTCTTGCTGCTCATCTGTACCCTTTTCTTCCTCTTTCTCCTCTTTATTCTCCTCTTCATTTTTCTTTTCCTCTTCATCTTTCTTCTCTTCCTAGGCCTTCTTCTCTCCTTCCTTCTTTTCCTCTCCCTTCTTTCCTATTTCTTTCATTTCCTTTTCTTAGCACTTGATTTCGCCTTGTATTCCTCATCAAACACATCATCAATTTTCTTGTATATTATTTTCTACAACTATGTGGATTTTCTCACAACATGTTCAATATTATTCTGCAAAACACTAAATGCCCTATACTTTGGAGTAAACATATTATTGTGCCTCTTGACTACATTAGTTACTTGACCCTTAGTCAAATCAGGCAACAAAATAGCTAAAGTAGACTCCCTTATTTCTTTTTCCATTTGTAAGCAAAAATACCATTTGTCTTCTACTATTTTATACAATTCTTTGGGCATTGAACAGGTGTGTGCTTGTCCTCAGCCATCATAGCATACACAGATTCCTCTATTTTATTTTGCTCTTCCTTTGTGAGTTTATTAACATCTAAATTCTTTAAATCTTTCAAATCATCATTTCTAATCTTTGTACACAATTTATCTATGGCGAACTTGGGTGGATGACTTACCACTTTGAACTAATTGTTATCATCTATTTTTGTCTTTTCTTCGTCTGAGTCAAGTTGAGCTACATATTTTCTTCTCTTCCTCGACTCCTCATCAGTCTTCTTGGTGGCTTTGTTCTTCTTTTTTGCTTCTTCTTTGGCCTTTTGTGTTGTAGCTCTAGTGGTGGCTCGAGTAGTAGGCTTCTTTGGTGCAGGTTTTGCTATTTACTTTGCTTTAGGTTGAGGAGCAAGTGGATTTTTAGCCTTCCTCTTGGTGACTTTAGTTCTGATAAGTGCTTCCTTGGCTTCTTCTCCCTCTGCACCTTCCTCTTTGTCCTCACCTAGACCTTGTGTTAGTTGTAGAGGCTCTTGTTCAGGCTCATCCTCTTCTTCGTCTGCTTCCTCTTCCTCTATTGTGCCTGCTTCTTCAACACCAAATCTTATCTTGATCTTCTTGATCAATTTGTATTTCTTCTTCACTGTTGTGGCTGTCGTAAGGTCTGTCGCCACCCTTGATTTGACAATGTCATAGGTTCCAAAATGTTTTGCAGCCTTGTCAATGTCTTCTACAAGTAGTGTTGTTATTGCTGCTAAGGCTTGATCAACATCAAGTTCATAACCTAGTGGCCTAAGCCATCTCACTCTAGGTATGACTGCTTGTATATAAGTGTAATGAATATCCACAAGAAAAAAAATATCCTTTTCATGTTTCTCAACCAGTGAAACTAGTATCCTCATTCTCTATTTCATGGACTTCTTGAAGTCGTCAAAATAGCTAGTTATTTGGGCGTCAAAATTTTCACCCATCTACTCAATGAATCCATTTATTTTCTCAAAAATGGTCTTATTCTGATCTCATTTCACCTTGCCTACTGAAGGGAATTCTTTCATAATATAGAAAAACATACAAACCAAAATTGAGCCAAATTTGCATTGAGCTCCCTTAGATTTCCTTATAGCTGCCAGATTCTCATTGATATGTTGTAACATGAGCTCTGCAAGATCATATGTATGATCTTTCTTCACCAATTTATAAGCTACATCTACTACAATACATGGTACACTGTTTAGTCTACTTGACTGGTAGAATTTGTGGGATATGACTCTCACAGCAAAATCTAGTAGGGGTTTTGTAATAGTGTCTATTGTCATTCCCCTATTATTCCATTTTGCACCTGTATTCTTCTTTATGGCTTCCTTTTTGTCGCTTATCAAGATCTTTGGTCGATCTAGGGTTGGAATACCAGTCACCCTATGGACATTTTTCTTTGTAAACTTCACTAGACCTATCTTTAACCAAAAGGCTCCATCAAGGATTTTGCTTAACACTACGTATATCCATTCCATTTTGAAAACAATGGGGAAAACTAGAGTTTTGGTCAGAGCCTTCTTCTCAACTATGGACAATTCATCTTTAAGTTTTCCATTATCACATAGTTTATCAAATGCATTAAAAAATCTCCTATGGCTCCAACTTTACAATTATAACACTTTTGAACATCTTGAACCATAACAACTCTATCAGGAATTATGGATAGGGCACCAACGAGATCATTTTTATAAGCGACTTCAAGAATGGGCCTAAACTCTGGCTGTTTGACTTCATTACTGACTAGTTGACTTTCATGACTTTCCTTCTCCTTAGTGGTTTTTGACCCAAATGCCATTGTTTATCGAATTAGGGTTTAAAATTAAATAAGCTTTCAAACTCTGCGTAGCTTGGCACTTGAATGAAATACCTGTGAATCTATGAAATCGAGTTGAATAGCTATTGGAATTGCTGCAAATCATTGTTTGATCACTGTAGAATCATCTCTTCGCTCTACTTGACTTTTCTTAGTGTTTGAATGATTCAAAAATGAATGATTTTCAACTTTAATAGATTCAAAAACCTAGCATTTATTGAATTTGTGATTACAACTATACACTCAGCTTCCAAAGATTTTATCTACTCGGCTTCCACTGAAGTTCATCTACTCAGTAGCTACTATCTTATTTCACTCATCATCAACTAAACTTTTCAATCGCTCGGTAGTCACTAACATGTCTTACTTGGCATCCATGAGTTGTTCAACTCGGCATATATTAGAGTTTCACTCGGCAACCAAAGGTAGCTCGACATCATTTTCTAACTTTTAACTTGACATCTTTCCTCATGCATATTTCTTCTTTCCAATGCTTCTATGTTTTCTTTGGCTGATGTATGATACATCTTTATATGTATCAACCCTATGCATCTGTCTTGTGCTTAATTGGATGAGGTGTGATCACTTGACTTCTTGGGTGAAGTGATCTCTCCATTTGATGTGTTGCATTCACCTTTCTTCTTCCATGTCTTGTTCATTTGTCCTCTTATTTGTTCAACATCAATCTTCTCTTTTCCTTTGTTGACTTCAATTTTTGGTGCATTTGACTTTGTGGGACAGTTTCTGCTAATATAACCAATCCTCAAGCAACTAAAACATGTAGTTTGGTTTAGCCATCTACTGTAACTTCCCTCGAAATGTGTCCATATGCAATTTTCAGGAATGTGTCCATACTCTTGACAATACTGACATCTATACCTGGTATTGTAATCCTAATTGTAGTGATGTGCTAATTGATTCCTCTTGCAGGTTGATTAGGTGTCCACATAGGCTTTGATCTGCATTCAAATTCTCTATGTCCATATTTTTTACAGTTGTAGCAGTGACCTTTAAATTTTGGTGTCCTCATGGTCTTGGTTCTGCAGTCTTGTGTTGATTGTCCTTTCTTTTTTGCACTTGTGACAAAAGTTTGCATTTGTAGGCTTATCATGTCGATGACTATTCTTACTTCTACACAAATTAGAGGTATGTCCCTTTTTACCACAGAAATGACAAGTTGGTTTAGTGTTCTTACCTTTGTTTATTCTTTCTTCTGTAGCCTTGGATGATTCTCCTTGTTCAGTGTTGATGTAGCCAAGTCCTGAAGTATCATTACTAGCACTTGGTGATTTTAGCAATTGCTCAAAGTACTTGATGGCCTCATTGGGTTTGTTGTAACTTTCTACTATTTCCTTTTCTCTCTTCAATTCATTCTGCAATTGTTGATTTTCAATCTTCAAGGTAGAGATATCAATGTCCTTCATGTTTAGCTCATGATGAACATTCATCATTTGGCTTAAGGTGTCTAGCTACATGTTTGAGATCTTTTCAAATTCAATTGTCTTCTCTTCCAGCCTATTGATGAGATTTCTCTTGTCATCTTCTATCATGGCCTTGTCTTCAATAGTTCTTTTCTTTTGTTCAGTCACTTCACAAAGCATTATGGCTTGTGATTCTTGTTCAAGCTTGAGTAATCTAATTTCTTCAGCTTGTGGTCTGTTTTTGTCCATTAATTTTGCTATTACTACATCAAATTCCTTGGAATCTCCATTGGAAAACACTTATGTGGTGTCAATCTCCTTGTAGTGTATGTCATTTTCAGCTATGGCTATCTCCTTCCTTCTTTTCAAGAATTTTCATAGTTCCTCCTTGGGTTCCTCTACTTTGTGTAGAGCTAGTTGCACATCAATCACTTGATTGTCAATGATCTTCCCAAGTTTGAAGACTTCCATCTTTTGACCTTTTTCTTCAAGTTGTTAGGCTTCTCCTTGTGAGAACCAGTGCTCTGATACCAATTGTTGGAATGTTCAAATGGGAAGAGTACTTCTGAGAGGGGGGGGTGAATCAGAAGTAACCAATTTTTATCCTTTTTAAACCCTTATTAACACATAACTGAAAACAATGTACATGCATGTAAACATATAAGCAAACATAAAATGAAAGCATGCATCAACACATAACACAAAAATTCGATAAACTAGAAACCCTCCAGGAATAAGAAGGTAAAACTGGGGTGGGGATGACACCCACAAAAATCACTACAACAATCAATATTCAACCACTTTGGATGATCTACCCTGTGAAACGCTTGCCCTGTTAAAGGCTTTACACTATGTCAATAGTGACCTGGTTAGAGGATTTACAAACACTTACATGAAGTGTCACCTTGTTAAAGGATTTACAATAGGTTGTTAAACCCACCTAATACATAGGTTTTTCATGACCTTCTCCAAAGGTTCTCCTACCTAGCTGTTAAGCTAACCTATCAACATAGGATTTCAGCATCTAATACAACTGTGAGAGAGTATTAGAACATTTGACCTAATTGAATGCAATCTCAAATTGTTGGGTTCAGATACTAGATTTGTTCTTCTTGTTCTGATCCTTGCTTGATCTGATCTCTGTATGTGTCCCTTGTGCGTTGTCCTGTTCTGATCAACTTGATATGAAATTGCTGCTATGTTCCTCTAAGTCTTTCCTTCACTGAAATTTCACTATAATCTCCCCTTACATTATTCTCTTCCACATTTGCAATGGTGCATTCGACCTCCTTATAAAGAATGTGAAGACTTAGGGTTAGGTATGGATCTACAATCCATATTGAATCTCAAATTCTCTCTCATACCTTGGATTTTTCTCATTGGTTGCATGCCTTCTCCATTTTTCTGATTGGTTGCATGCAGATTGCATAGGGAATGTAAATGATTCGTCATTATCCTTTTTCTCCTTCGAAATCTCTCCAAGTCGGCTCCAAAAATAGTTTACATCTTAGTTTGTGAAAGCACAAACTCTTATGTTGATCCTAAGTTACTCGGAACTCATTACATTACTGATGCTCAACGTGAACTAATTCCTAGATTGCTCGACATCTATTACTTTCTAGTTTGCTCGGCACCTATTATACATTGTATTGCTTGGCACATGTATGTTGTGTGATCTGAACATTTCCTGGATCACTTGGCACATGAACATTTCTTGGATCACTCAGCACAAACTACGTTCTAACTTGCTCTGCAACTATTGTGGCTCAACACCTATTGAAATTTTGGCTCGGCATACATTGTGTACTCAGCATATATAGTGAAAATGGTTGTGTGTTGACACTCAATTGTCAAGACTATTCTTTTGACCAACATCAAAATCGTGAACAAAATTAGATGAAGGTAAAATTCGTGAAACACTTTCATAATGAATTTGTGAGGGCATTTTTTTGGTGGTGGGGCTATGAGCATCTGAAGCAACAAGTCCAACACCATCATAAACTGTTAGGCCTAAATTGGTCGGAGGCATTATAAACCTACTATTCCCATAGTAAATGACATAGCTAAAGATATGCAAGGATTACTCAGAATAACAAACTACAATCCAAAACCCTAGCATAGCTCAAAGCATGCATTCTATGTGATCTCCATATGGGAAAAAATGAATTCTTTATTTTTGGTTTCTATGTCATGTTTTGGTTCTTTATATTTCTATATATTTCTATCCATGATAAGAAAAGTCACCTAGCTTAGTAAAATATATATTTACTATTTATTTAATTATTTTCCCATAATTCATTTATTTATTAAATAAATATTACTTAATTTATTAATTCAATAACCTCTTCCTCTATTATTTTAATAAATATTTTTATTTATTTATTCAATTCTTTAGCCTTTCTATCTTATGATTGAACAAGCATTTATTTATTTATCTAAGCTCTACTTTTTTATACTATTAATTAAATTAATACTTTTAGTAAATTAATTCAATATATTTCTTTCTAATTGTATTCCTTTATCTCATATTGATGGATCGCAATCTAAATTTTCATGCAAGCTACAAATATCACTTATCTCTAGATTCATCGTTTTCATTCCCTTTTATCAACATGTCTAGATTCATTGAATTCAAACATGTGTTACCAAAAGAATCTCTACCTAATCCTTAACTACCACTTAGTCTCATCCATTCATTAAAGTAGTTTCTAAATCTTAGTAATTTTAACCTTTTTATTTTAATCATTCATATTTTATCCTCTTAATCTCAACCCTTCATTTCCTTGAGGATTTTTATATTTAAAAAAATCTTCTCATGTAGACCTAGACAGAGAAAGTTGAACAAAGGCAATAAAGCATTGAATGATAACATTATGATTTTCAAGTATTATCACTTATTTGTTATCTTGCTATCATTCCCATCATCTTGCATTAACATCAAACAAACACACTCCATTCATGTTACGTCATCTTATACATGTACTAAATAGTATACAGAAAACACCATGTTTACAAGATCAAGCATAAGAGAAGAATGGAGTTGAACACTTTGTGAATGTGATAGTATACATTAGTTTATTTTGTATGTTTCATTCATGAAGAAGAGGTCTATTAGTTGTTTTTTGAATTAGTTATCGATCGAGACATGTGGTTGGGTTGTTAGGGTTTACAAATAGGTTATCAAATTCAACATGTGTCAGCTTCTATTCAAAAAATTGATCAACTATGCATAAATTAACAGAGAAATGTGTAGGGTATTTAAAGATTGTTAAGTGGAGTTTTTAATAATACCATTTCTTGGGGTATATCATTATAAGAAATTATAAGATTAAAACCTTTAGATACGAGTTTGGTTGTCAAAAGAGGCATTTGATGTGAGAATATAACTCTATAGCATCGTGCATGCACCGATTTGAGGTTATTCTTGATCTTATAGTCTAGGTTCTAAGAGCCCAAAACACAAAATTATTTGTAGTGTTTAATGTGTTCAAGTTTTTTATGCATTCCCAAGGTGTTGCAATAAAGGTTTACCAAGGATCTAGCCAATCTAGTAAGAATCATAATCATATAGATTGTCGCAAAAATTGTGAGAACATTTCCACTTTAATCAAATATTTAAATATATAAAGGCTATCATTCAAGGATATTGAAATAAGGGGTATTGTCCAAGGTAGAATTTAAAGTGCCCTTGGAGACTAATATGGGCCCTAAATATTAAAGATAGCTACTTTATAGAAATAATTGGACAATTAATTGAAAATACCAAAACCTTGAGTGATATTCAACTTACCTTTTCTAACAATTTGGCAACATGTTACTTTTCAAATCCATATAGTTTGGTACATATTCCTTGTCATTTACAAGACATTCATTAGTTGAGTAGATAAATGAATCACTTATGATTCAAAGATAGAGGACCTATTCTTCTACATTCATTAGTTTAGGATATAAATGAATCACTTACGATTCAAAGATAGAGGACCCATTCTTCTACATGTTTCTAGCAAATTGCACCGTCCTTGACATGGATCATCTCAACTTGGTTATAATTTTCTTAGTTGCACTAGGTCATTCCTATTATAATATTGTTTTTTATTAAAAGATGTTGGATGGAGGATTATTAATATGGGAGGTAAAACCACCTTCTTACAAATGTTGTTGAGATATTGATTGCCCAATAAGGCTCTACTACATTAGCTAGCAACTTGTTTGTCCATGTATCTAACATGTAAGGTTGATAATGCAAACTATCATTATTTTTACCTACTTATTGCATCATGATTTATTGTAAGGTAGAAAGTCATGTACCTACACAGTTATTTGATGTGAGAATTCTTTTTATGTTGACTTGGTAAATGTGTTTTCTATATCTACTTTCTATTAAGAGTTTATGTATGCTAAGATATTTAAAGGTTTCATTAATTTTCAAATGTTGAAAGACAGGCTTGAATTTAAATTTTGAGTGGCTTAGTAAACCAGATTTATTGAGAAGCTATGAAAATTTTCATATATATATATATAGACACACTTTACATATGTTATTTAAAAATAACATAAATTTCCAAATATTTTTTATTAAATTTAAAAGGCTCACAAGAGGGTTGAGCCTTATATAAAGACAAGCTTGAATTTAAATTTTGAGCGGCTTAGTAAACCAGATTTATTGAGAAGCTATGAAATTTTTCATATATATATATAGACACACTTTACATATGTTATTTAAAAATAACATAAATTTCCAAATATTTTTTATTAAATTTAAAAGGCTCACAAGAGGGTTGAGCCTTATATAACAACAGTCTGAATGTGTGAAAGAGAACACATTTTCAAGAAGAGATCATTAATGTCTTACTTAAAATAAAAGATACAAACAGTAACGGTCTAAGCAAAAACAAAATATTAAATATAACCAGTACACTAGCATACATGGCAGTGTTCCTAAACAAAAAGTATATTTAATATGATAATATTAAATAACTTTAACAATTTACAAACACAAAAGGGCTGCTAGTAGGATGAAACAAAAATGGTTGTTTATGTATTTAAAACTCCAAGAAAAGGCCAGAGGGTGTTGTCAAGTCCTCTCAATGGGACACTACAGAAGATTGGAGTTACACATTTCTTAGCAAACGAACATAACCATGACAAAGGGTCAACAACAAATAAGATTAGGTATTTAACCCAACTATTAAGGCAAATAAAATCCTTGGTCAATAAGAAAAGATGTTTTATTTATTTTTTAAATGAACTAATCACATGATCAATCTACAATCACTGTAGTATTTGGTTGGCAATATTATAGGAGGCAAAAATGTTAATTATCAACTACATTTTCATAGTTTGATGTACATAATTTAAAACAAAAAACTCTCAGCTTCATATAAATGGCAAGTGCAATCTGTCTATTTTCACAATTAATTTAAAAAGAAAGTGACTATCTAAAATATAGGATTTGGCTGTGTTCCCCGTATAGTTACTTTGTTGGACAACTATTTCTTTCAAGATTTTCAAAATGAAAAATGACTGAAGCAAAAGTAGGTCACAAGATCTCATTTATAAGGGTAAAATGAGTGTTACATCTTACAAATAAATAATATTAATTTAGTTTTTCCCTCTTAAGCATGAAACTTAGTTCATCAAGGACTGAATGTCGAAAAGGTATCAGAATTCGAACTTGCAGTTTGCGAGGTGGTGTTTCTGAGTGCTTATTTTTACAGAACAGCACATATTGCTTTTTAAAGGCCATGTCACATGTTATTTTTTACCACATGGACACGATCACGCTATTTTTTCCTGAATTTACTCATGTAAGCCAGCATATGGACAAATCTGAGAGAAATCTGACTCAAGAGGGAACACAGATTAAAACACGATTGAACAAACTTAAATTGCCTATTTCATCTATAGTTGAAGTTCAAAGCTAATTTCAAAGCAAGCGGTTCATTACAGAATCTTAGACTGACATCTGATGAACAAAACCTGATAATATTAATATAGTACATGTACCCTGAAATTCTAACAGTCAACATTTGTATTTTGCAAGGATTCCATCATCTTGTAAAATTAATGGCAGAGACTCCATAGAAATACAATTTTATATCGCAAAACAAATCAAAGCATTCTTCGAAGTACACCTCTCAGGGCTTCTTATTCCGCTCTAGATCATACAGAACACAGATGTCAGCAGCTGTCTTCAACTGCAACATGTAAACAAACCTGTTAATTTAGATCCCAACATCATCCAAAGTCTTAAGCAACAGAAAAAAGAGAGATTCCTACTCAATTTTCAAACAAATGTCCAAACTTCAATTCCAATGTATCACCAAAAATCATAACTATAGTTGAACTAACTTTAACTTCTGAAGGAAATCAATTGAAAATGGCAATGAAGCTCTTATTTGCCAATAAGAAACATTCAAACATCAGTCTGCAACCCATGCGGAAGAAACTAAAGATATGTTTGGTGTTAAAACAGTTACCATTGTCAAATCCCTAATTTGGATACATATACAAAAGCCAATGGTAATCAACAAGGTGGCAATTATGCCAAGACATAGGCGTTTATAACTCTCCCAGTCCAAGAAAAGGAAAAAGCAAGTTGAGAAGAACATCCACAGAAAATTAAATAATCAGAATTACTATATGTACTCCACTACAAAAGTGCCTAATAAAATTGAATTACTCCACGAGGCATGCCATTTAAAAATCCACTAAATTTTATTGTAGGGAAGCTTAAATATTGTGAATAGAAAATCAACATTGTACCGCCTTCCCATGTATTTTAAAGAAAATGATCCAGTCTCTAAAAAAACAATAACTATTTACAGATTGACAGGAATCATGTTAGCCTTTTCCTATTGGAGCTACTAATGTGACTGGATTGGTCCATGAGCATAGCTTATCAGAAACTAAGAAAGTAATAATTTAATAGATGTGCGTTCCACTGAATATCAGGCCAAGCATGTAAGCCACTTTCTATTGGAAATGCCGCAGAGACTGAGTTGATCAATAAGCATGGCTACTCATAAACTAAAGACAATGTTCCCTAGATAGTAAATACTAAATACCAGGCCAAGCCCATCATGCTCCAGATATTAAACTAATTAGTTTAACCAAAAGTAGAACATATTGAAAGGTATTTTGGTTGAATGAATATGAATACTAAAATACTAAGAATATATTTTACAAACAAAACCTGTGACCAAAAGCGCATCAAATTAAGCTTCCACCTACAACATTCACGACCATCTCCACCTACCGGCCTTTGCCTTACAGACAAACTAGCAAGCTTCAATCCCAACCAGTGAAAGGCTGACAGACACAAAGACCTCAAATCTGGGCACGAGCTTTGGGCACATGGGACCTAAAAGCTGTCAAGTACATTTTCAAAACTGATTGTCACACACAAACACACACACACACACACACACATATTATCACATAATATATCAAAGTGATTATTAATCAATTAATGCCTATAGTAATTTGAGTAGGATACAAATTATGTATGCTTCAAGATTGAATTCATCAATTTGATTTATCCGACTAATGCTACATATCATTAACATCTAACTTATTTTCCCACAAAATCACTTGGATTCGATCCTATATTCCTGAATCTTGATAGGCTTAGCTCAACCACTTGCTCACAACCCAAGACAAGCATTACTTTTGAGCAGGCCAAAATTTCTCAAACTCACTCTTGGACTATTTTGCTATGATGTATTTACTTATAGTTTTATAGAAACTATTTACTATGGTGCATTTACTTCTTGTTTTACAAAAACTAACCACAATGATGTATTTACTTCTAGTTTTATAGAAATTATTTACTATTTTGCATAGTTACACCACCCTGGGGACAGGGGGACTGGGGAACGGGGGGACAAGTTTCTGGGACAGGGGGACAAAGGGGCTTAATTTGGGAATGGCAGGGGGGCGACGGGGGGATTGCGGTGAGGGGACCGGTGGGGTCATATATATTATACATATGGTACTTAAAATGCTAGTTATGAAAAGATTTATTGCAATATAAGATATAAAGATGTAAAAGAGTAATTACTTGAACATTGCATTGAATTGGAACGTAAAACATTGAACATAGCAAATAGTTAACACCAAGACATCCCCTCATCCTTGGCGAGGGTGGTGGAATCTGGTGGCATCACTGGGGATGGGGGAACGGAGTCCCCAAGTCCCTAATGCATGGGGCAAAAAGTGAGGGGACGCGTCCCCATGTTACTATACTATTGTGCTTCCCCCCATCAACATTCTGCATTGGAATTTGATTTTGTACCCACTTTGCATTTCTATGTATCTAAACTCTACTTGTTTCTTTTGTGTTCTCGTATTTAACTCATCCGATGCATCTTCTCATTGAGTTTTGCAACAACAACAAAAAAAATTAAATTAAATTTGATATTTTTTAGGTTCCCGAATATTTTAAAATACTAGTGGAATCTTTCTTGAGTTCTTTTTGTGGGGGGCTTGGTAAGTTTGTTGAAGTAAGAGATTTCCATCTATGGACTAGCAATGATTAAGGGACATGACTATTCAAAAGGGTTGTAATTGTGAAGGGTTGTGACTTTTTGAAAGGGCTATAAATATGGTGTGTTGTGACTTTTTTATATGTATAGTTCTAACTCTTTAAAAAGGTTGTGAGTTTTTGAAAGGGGCTGTAACTATTTCAAAGGGTTGTAATATGAGTGGTTATGACTCTTTGCAAGGGTTGTAATTATGAAGCGTTCTGACTCTTCGAAAAGGTTCAATTACAAAGGGACATGAATCTTCTCGAACATGATGAACAAGTGTGACCTCTGACTTGTATACTTAGACAAACACAATCTATTAAAACCATGTCCAGTGCATCTATTCTTGAAATCAGCCAATACATGGTTATTAGTAGGAAATCAGGTGCACATTCACATACTTCCATCATTAATCAACTATTCAAGTCTTAATAGTGTTTACAATTCATACCATGTAAAGTAATAAGGTAAATAACATTATGAAATAAAGTAAATAACATTATTGGATAAAGAAAGAACACACACTATAATATAAGGAGATTCCATATATGAATTATGATTGCGTACAACACATAATTACAAAAGAATGAATTCTTGAGACCTAAATCAACCTATGCATTATTAGGAGTAACAAATTAGTAAAATCAAGGCATTAGAGAAGTGTTAATCCAAGACTGTCACCCCATCACATTTGAGAGCAATAAACTCTCAGGAACTAAACAGTCATATTCCATATACAACAAGGAGATGCTTGCCATCATACACAACATAGCTAAGTTACTGCAGTACCTACCAAATTTGTTGTATGAACAAACCAACCAATCTAAGGTATTTCCTTGAACAAAAGGACTTGAACTAGTGGCAATAGAAATGGGTGAGCAAAATCCAAGCATATGATTTTGACATTGAGTACGTGAATCGAAAGAATAATGTGGTGGTTGAAGCCTTGTCCAAGAGACCTTCCATATGTTCTCTATCATAGATCTTGGCCAATCGGAAGGCCCATTTATAGATTGAATACTCCAAGAATTCTTCTACTTGCGAATTGATGGATGACCAAATACAGAATGATAGGTAAAAGGTGATTAACGACACCATCTACTACAAGGATGGAGTCTATTTAGCACCTGAGGTGAAGATGAAAGAGAAGATTTGAGGGAAAGTTCATGACTCGCCTTTGGTACGACACCTTGGGTACCTCGTGACATATAGGCAAATTCGGGAAAGATTCACTTGGAAAGGTTTGAAGGATGATGTGCTACAATATGTGTGTGAATGTTCCACTTGCCAATAGAACAAAGTGGAGCATACCTTGCATGTCGAATTACGACACTCATTGTCAGTTCCTAATCAATAGTCAAAGACGATTGTAATGGATTTTATCACAGGGCTTCTGAGAGTGCAAGAGTAGGATTGCATCCATGTCATCATGGACCATTTGACCAAACATACCCATTTCATTGACATTCCCACTGGACGTCAGGCATCTTAGGTAACCAAATTGTTCATCCAAGAGGTGGTCCACTTGCATGGCCTTCCACAAAACATAGTGAGTGAGAGGGCTAGTTATTTTCTCAACACTTTCTGGACGGAATTGCTTTGTTTGGCAAGAACGGAATTGTCGCAAAGTTCCACCTACCACCCATAAACGGATAGACAAAGATTATGAACAAGTCGTTGGAGGGCTATCTCAAGAACTATGTTTCAACATGGCAAAAGGTGTTGGTCCGTTGGTTGCATTTAGGAGAGCACTATTACAACCCTACCTATCATATGTCAATAGGTATGTCACCCTTCAAGGTGCTTTATGGGTATGAGCTATCATTTGTGGATCTGGCATTAGGCAACTATCATGTACCGAGGACCAAGGATTAGCTGTAGGAAAGTTTCGATATCCTAAGGTCTCTCAAAGACAACCTATAAAGGGCAAAGAAACAATAGAAGATATATGTCGACTGGTAGAGGGTAGAATAGAGTTTTGAGGTGAGAGATTCCATATACCTTTGTCTCAAACTGTATAGACAATCCTCCGTAAACAAATGCTCTATGGGCCCTACAAAGTGATTCAGAGGATGGGTGGAGTTGCCTATGAGTTGGAGCTTCCTGAGGTGAGTTAGATTTGCATCATTTTTAATATTTCGTGTCTCAAGAAAGCAATAGGCCAGTGTCACAGTTTCGGAGAAACTTCCACCCATAAATGAAAAAAGGAAAACTGATTCTAGAACCTGCAGAGATCAACAACAAAGAGAAAAAGTTAAGCTCACGTATTGTGTAAGAATACCCAGTTCGTTGGAATGACCAACTGATTGAGGATGCCCTATGAGAAGACGAACAGATCTTGGAGCATATGAGTCTAAAATTGCTTGAACGAAAGCAATTCTTGAGTCAAGAGGACTATAATGTCTTGGATATAATTAAATAATTTAATCAAATTATTGTGTGGCCCAAAAGTTTAAAAGATAATATCTTTTGAGCCCTTTTTAATTTATTAGTTAGCAGTGTTTTAGTCGTGTTGACACATTTGTAATCCTTCGAGAAGATCTTGGAGCTCATAAATATGGCCAAGTTAGTTCTTGTTGTAGGTGCATGATTCGGTTATTTTATTTGTATTTGAGCATCTAAGTCTGAAATTGCTTAAGCGAAAGCGATTCTTAGGTCAAGAGGACTATAATGTCTTGGATATAATTAAGTGTTCTAGTTGTGTCGATACATTTGTAATCCTTTGAGAAGTTCTCGGCCCTTATAAATATGGCCGAGTTAGTTATTGTTGTAGGTGCATGATTTGAATAGTTTATTTGTATTTGCGAAGTCAAATTGGAAGTTCAAGGTTGTCTGCCATTTTAGAGGTGCAAGATCCTCCTTACTCTGACACTCTGCAATTTTAGTGGGAATAATCTCTCACCTATTCTGCCTACTTACTATAAGTGCAGCTCTACTCTATGTATCAATTCTAAAGTGTTTGTACCTGTGTTTGTGCAAATCCCTTCATTACAAACTGATCGATTCATTTAGTATTGTGTACTCAAGTGACTCTTGATCTGGCATACATCTACAATAGTCGACATCAAAAGACAATTCCATCTTTAGGCAGAAGTGTGTGGAGATGTATGACCAAAATTACCCCAAGTCTACCTTTGGACATTACAAGAGAGCTATACAAACAAAATCACCTTTAGGATAGAAATCATCTTCAAGACAAAAAGTAACCTTCGGGAGGAAAAACACCTTTAGAAGGAAAATCACCTTCTAGACAAAAATCATGTTCAGGACATTATAAATATGTTGAAGAAGACATTCAAGGTTGAGTTTAAATTGCTATGGAATGACCATAGGAAAGCTCTCAAGATTTATAACACCAAACAAATAAAGAATGAGAAACTACAAGCTTACAATGGTAGGCTCAAGAAGTTTTCAGTTTAGTTGGAGAACTAGCTAACCAATAGACCAAAGAAGTAGTGACTTAAGAGATTGATCCCTTGTTGTGCAAGAAGATTAAAGTGGTGCCTCCATCCTCATATGCTAATTCTTACATTCAAGCAATGTACATCAAGAATGAAAATAAAACATCATCTTGAAGGAAAAGGAGAACAAATAAAATTGAGAACAATGAAGGGAGCAACAAATAACAATTTCAAAATGGTCCAAGCTCTACAACATGAGATGATGAAAATGATGAGAGAATTAAAGGTAACAAAGTAACCAATGAAAAACTAATTAACTATGGTTTGCTGAACGCAAAATTGAGGGGCATAAAAAAGGTAACTGTCCTATAGAGATGCAAGATTTTTCAAGTGATCAATCATTAGATAAAGGTGTGCCCATTCAATTTAAAGACTAGAACACAAATACTCTTCATGTAGTGAGAGTCCCCTCCATTGTGTTAATGGTTTGCCTAGAAACAAAGATAAATAGAAATAAAAAAAATAAAGAACACTAAGACACAAAAAGACAACAATTTATCCGAGGAAAATCCTCCAAATTGAAGGGAAAAACCCAACCACACCCAAAAACTCTCTTTTATTAAATAATAGAGGTTTTGAGTACAATGTTTCTAAGTGATGCACAACACATTACACAAAATAATGATATATAGCTTGAATCGAGAGACTCTCCATTTTATAACCGAGAGTCTCCTCATTTCCAAATACAAGTCTCTTCATATTTCCAAACACATGTCCCTTCACATGACACATCTCTTCATATTTCCAAACATGTGTATATGAAAGAGCATCATGCAAGTAATCAGGATATCTCCTGCGACTACAAATCAACACTCCCTTTTAGCAAAGGGGAGATCATTTGTAGATTCCATGTCATCATGACAAACACAATGCCTACACCCATGTGGGTTAACAAAAAAATTTATAACAGATTTTGTCAACGTGATATAGACATCTCAGCATGATGTTCAATATAGCTACTCCCTGAGGGTGAAGGAAAACAAGAGCTAAGTCATGAAGTCTCTCACATAACATCCACCATAGCTACTCTCAGGTTGGATATTAGCTATAGGAATGGTTATGGGGGGGGATCAGTAATCACCAACCCAATCAAACTTACCGGCCTGATTGAACTTAATCAAACAAATTCACCAATTAGAAATTCTTTAACCTATAACATTATCGGTTATATGAACATTCAAACAACATGCAACACATGAAATGACATCCACACAATAGTAACACCAAATTTATCTCGTGAAAACCCGATTAGAGTGAAAACCAGGTTGTGAGAATGATGCCCACAAATATTTGTACTCTTCAGATATACGCACAGGTAAGAGCTTGCCCGGTTAAGGGTTACAAAAGCACTGTTAAATGCTAGTCGGTTAAGGGATTTCCATAGAGACCTATTAAAGTCTCTACCCTGTTAGGGGTAACCTTTTTAGAATATTTTAGACACTCTTTTGAAAATGCCACCTAGTTAGAGGATTTTATAGTAGACCTATTAGGGCCACCTAATTAAGATGGGGGAAACCAATAATCGCCAACCCAATCAAACTTACCAGCCCAATTAAATTTAATCAAACAGATTCATCAATTAGAAATTCTTTAACCTATAACAACATTATCAATTATACAAACATTCAAACATGCAACACATGAAATAACATCCGCACAATAGTAACACCAAATTTATCTCATGGAAACCCAATTAGAGTGAAAACTAGGTTGTGAAAGCAATGCCCACAAATATTTGTACTCTTCAGGAATATGCCTAGGTAAGAGCTTGCCCGGTTAAGGGTTACAAAAGCACTATTAAATGCTACCCTATTAAGGGATTTCCATAGAGACCTACTAAAGTATTTACCCTGTTAGGGGTAACCTTGTTAGAAGATTTTAGACACTCTTTTGAAAATGCCACCTGGTTAGAGAATTTTACAATAGACCTATCAAGGCCACCTAATTAAAGGATTTTACTATCGAAATTGTCAAAGCGTAACAACTAACAAAATGATTTGTAGTTCACACTATCACTACTAAATCAGATCCAATACAATTCATTAATACATCAACATACCATTCTCTGATCTTCTATTCTAATTCTGTAACCTCTTTTATGATCGCAACTTCCTCTTTCCTTCTTCGCTCAAAAATTTAGCCACACCTTGTTATGATATCAAACTTCTTTGTCTCTTCCTTAAGTAGGAAATCTTCAATGATAAACCCTAAACCTAAATCCAACAATCCAAATTAACTTTAGCAAATCTAATCATTCAGTCGGCCTCACATTTCATCTTTTCGATAAGCCATTTTGACCTTTTAGAAACTTCTCAATGAATCCATCCTTAAATGTATTACCTCGATCTTTGTGTCATCACCCTATACATTAAATTAAGCTTCAGCCTTCCAATTGTTCAATACAAGTCAAAATCTTCAACAACAATTCAAACTTTATGACCATGCCTCAATTCTTCATCATTTGTTCCTTGTTCATCAACAAGACTTGCATGTTTTCCAATTACTTTATCTTTCATTCCTCACAAATGTTCTCTTCAATTACAACTTTAAGGGCTCCAACCCTATGGAATCTCCAAACCCCTTAATACATCACCAAACCACTTACAATGTTTTAAGGGCCGCAACACTAAGGAGTCTCCAAACCCATATTTAACCTTTTACAAAGAATGAGCACCTACTCTTTAAGCATGAACTCAATACATTATAGAGCACCAACTTAATCATAATTACACTTTAACCAATTGAAAACCAAGTTTAGTATTTTACAGTCCTGATAAAATCAATCATACTAATTTGCATCTTCTGTCATAGTATGCTCAAACTATTAGATGACTGTAATGTTTCTTTAATGGTGATCTTAGTCTTTACTTTATTAGGTAGTTTCTATTGTTCATCTTTAGTTAACGATTATTTCTTTTACAAACATCATCTTTAGCTTTCATCTCCTCAATTTACAACTACAACGTTATTGATTTACCATTCCATGGTATTAGAACGGATCGATGGGTTTTCATAAAATTTGGCAAATCTTTTAAGAACAATTTGAACCTCTTTTAATATGGAATTTTTTCTAGAAATTTGTTTTTCTATTTTTTGAAATAAAAACCATTTTGAGTTATTTTATGACATTTGTGGTTTGTCTTCGAAGATTTTTACTGAAAATTGCAAGCTTGGTTGAGGGTTTTGATTGCATGATTTCTTGGTTTGGGCATAAGTCTCTAATTTTAAAAGGTTGCATGTATTTGCATGAAAGTTGCATGTTACTTGCATTCGCTTGTATGTTGTTTGCATGCATTGTTTTACCATGCAAAGTCTCATGTATTGTCGCATGAAGATTTTTGTGATGATTTTGTGATGATTTTTGCTTAGAGGATTAGTTGATTCTAGGAGGGTTAGTAGAAGACTCATCTCAATGGTAGACTCGGAAGGCTCTTGTCCGTTTTTGCAAACCTTTCTGAAGAGGGGGGAATCATTCTCTATTCGTTTCAAGACAAATTTTTGTTTCTTGATTATTATCAAAATGCAGATCCAACAAGGGTCTCAACAGCAATAGAATGTTTTGAAGAATTTGTGACCAAAAGACAACAGTTAAACAATGACCATTAAGGGAGGGTATTAGATGATTGTAATGTTTCTTTAATGGCCATCATAGTTAGTCTTTAGTTTATTAGGTAGTTTCCTTAATGGTTCAACACCAACTATAAGTACCCTATAGAATAAACTCAATCTAACAACAGTTTTGTAACCTCTTTTATTACTGCAGTATAGCTCTAATCAAGTTACTTTGCAACAATTTGATGAAGGGTGCTCCCCTTGATACCATAAACACATAACAGAAACAAAGAAACAACAATAAATGAGAGAACAAAATATGGACTTCTTATTTGCACTGCAAATGTGGAATTACAGAATTCACAAGTAAAATATGCTAACCCACATGGGCGCCTTCATTACAGTAATCTGCAAAAATAAACTGCGAACTACCACCCAAAGCTATCCTAGACAATGTTCGAGACTTTCTTAAATAGGCAATTTTATGCCGCCCAGGAAGGTTCTAGATGCTCAAACTTAATACCTAAGGCCGACAGACCCTAACAATACATATAACGTTAGCTAAATAGATTTTTGACAAATTATTTTAGATATTTTGGTAGCCTAACTTCAGAAGGCCATAACTCTCAAACCGTTGCTCTAATTCGCTAATATAACCGTTTTTTAGAAATGCCAGCTCTTGACCTACAATCTCGAAATAGCACAAGCACCCTTCTAATGAGTTTTCGGACCTCATCTGGGCACTCTAAGACCTCCAATGGTGAGCCTGGAGAATTTTTCGCAAATGTTTCCATCGAAAATCTGCAATAACTTCTCTGGTACTCAATGAGATTTTTATTGTAGGCTTATAACTCTAAAATGAACCTTCATGTAGAAAATGAGAACATTTCGAGTTCCTATGACAAACTTAATAAAAATAGCAAGTTCCCATAAATAGTAACCACCCTGTCTACTAGTCCTTATTAAAATAGAAAAGACTGAAAATAAAATATTTTTGGCTGATGCAAGATTGCTCTTACACCTAAAATGCTCCTACATCACAATTTGAAATCTTAGTTTTCAGAGTGTTATCAATGCAGCATGTATATAACCATTAGATCAAAATGTAACTTTAAAAGAAATATAGATATAACATTTATCAAACACAAGAAACCAATGGTAACATTCAGACATGTGCACACTATTCTCGGTCTAATGTCATTCTATATATTCCTTAAACACACTACTCTGAACTTTTATAGATGTGACTGGTCACCTGTCAACAGCAGTGCATACCAATGTATGTTTCATTTACCACATATATTGTTGCATGCACCTTTCTTTATAGCAAGCTTCTAGATTTGTTCTATTTCTCATGAATATGTTCTCAATTACATAGCAGACCTTTCGCACACAACTTCATTTGAGGACCAATAAAGGCATTTGATTACATATGAAAAGAAGGTTAATTCAATTGCAAATGCTTTTTCCATCGTGTCCTCCAGTTGTCTGCTACCAAAAAATTAAATTGGCACAAATCCGATATTATTGTCTCTTGATAACACACATATGTTGTTTTAACATGTGTAATTGAGTAACACTTAGGTATATACATGTGACACAATTATTATGGATGCCACTAGTTCAAAACAAAATGTCTATCAAAAACCAGTCTTCCAACTTTTCTGCAGTTCGAAGTGAAGCTTTATATATTCAGCAATCATGTAAATAAATTTTCTTTACCTTTATTGTATTGTCTGTAATTCAACATCGATTCCATATACAACATCGACTTCACTCATACTGTCGGTGAGACTTAATGTTTAATACCCAGACAGGAATTGAAATCACCAAACTCAGAAAACACTCACAAAGACCAAAATAAGCAAATAGTCAATTGGATGCATTTCACCACTGGGCTCATGTTCATAATGCTCTTTGTCACTTAGCTTCTTCTCCACACTTTTCAATTAAGAAGCTTCATCTACACAACTTCATGTTATAGCATTAAATATCATAAAGTGCCCTTACAATGATGAAGTTTCATTAATTAAATACTAAATATGAACCCAACAATAAATAGCTTCATCCAATGCAAGTGATGACCAACTGCCAATGCCACAATTGCACTGCCAAAAATGGCAACTGCCCAAAATAGATTTACTAAAAATAGCAAGTCCACAACTAAGACCCTCATATCTCACTACCAACACACGAGGGTTGTGATGATGAACTAGCCTAGCCAACTGCAGAGACCTAAAAATGGGTACATTACACAATTGTAGAGTCTTCAGCCTGTACTTGGGCTTTGAGGATGGAGACATCTTTTACCCTTCAGACAAAGAAGTGGCAAAATCCTTTCTACGAGCTATTAACAAAACGAAGGCTCACTGGAATGTTTCAGCTCCGTGATCCTAGATTGGTGGATCGTGTCTCCATGTTCTGGGAGACAATAAAATCAAAAATCTCCATAGGACAAACATAGATGTCTACTCAATGATTATGGTGTGGGGTTTGCAACTAGGCGAACCAGTGGGGAATGTGACAATGATAATGCTCGCGATTGTTCGTTTACATTTTCTTGGAGATTTGGACCCCACCTGGAGCGAGCAATTCTTGGGATGGGGATGAATTTCATAGATGATATGGTGCAATTGAAATGGTTGAAGACATAAAAAATCACACTTGTGTGAAGGTTTCAGGAGAAAAAACATAGACATTGGTCCAAAGAGGCTCGAATGGGATGGACAACATTAAAGCTGGTGTTGATGATAAGGCAGCTTGATGAGAAGATTGAAGAAATCAAACATGATGTCCGAATTTTCAAGGTGCAGGTTCCCCAGAAACGTTGGTCGCCAAGAAGAGGATGCAGAGGTTGTAGTGATGGTAGAGCAGCAACACTCCTTCAAAAGGACTTTTGTTTGTGACACTCACTCAAGAGGACATCCAAGTTTTTTGAAAACCTACGAGTAGGAGCAATTCTAAAGAAAGGGTCTCGAGTGATGTTTTGTGGTATGTAGAGTGTGTACAACTTCCTAGCAAGAAACAACTTTGTGCATACTTTTCCTATGAGTTCACTTCAGCCATTTCCAATTTCCGAGTAGAGGTGGGAAGTGTCGATAGATTTTATTACTAGACTTCTAAAAGTCTAAAAGAGAAATTGCATTTTTGTAGTACTTGATAAATTGACAAAGTATGCACAATTTCTCTAATTGTAAGGCGCCTTAGGTGGTAAAAAAAAATTTACAAAGCCGTTCAAAACATATGGGCTTTTGAAAAACATTGTCAATAATTGAAACAATAGATTTCTCAAGGTGTTTGGCCATATTTGTTCAAATTAGTTGATACCAAATTATCCCCAAGCATAAGATACCATACGCTGGTAAATGAGCAGAGAAAGATTATTAATAAGTGGGTGGAAGGATATTTACGTAGATATGTAGAAGGGTAGAAAAAGGCAAGTATCAAATGATTACACTTGGGAGAGCATTGCTATAATATTACATATCACATGTCAATAGGTATGTCACCATTTAGGGCTTTGCATGGCGTGATGTTAGACATATCATTTAATGACAATAGAGCTCCCAAAGTGAGAATTAACACAAGCTAGCGGACACATGGCTACCTAATAATGGTTGGGTCCTAGCCTTGGATACACCTAGTGGAAATCTGCATCACTACAACATTTAGCCCATGACATCACAATCCACTACTCTACGTAGAGCTCAACCTTAAGACCTTGGCTATGAAATTTAGCAAGGAAACCAATATGCTATGCTGGTAGTAAGAGTGAGCTTTTTGTCCCACCAAAGTGTCAACTCAAGCCAAACCCCATGAACATGGTTGCTCGATCATGAGTGGGGTCCCAACCCTAGGTATAGGCCTAGCTGGAATCAGCACAACTACATCATTTAGGTCAAGACATCACATGAATGAAGTTAAATAAACAAGCTTCAATGTTTCCTACAACATAAAATATACCCTTGGAAAACTCTTTCGGGAAAAATAACAACCTCCAAAGCACACTCAATGTATTCAGCAACAATAACAAGATTATAATGCATACAGTATCCATGCTCTCAATAGAAAATACAAGACCAATCTAATAACATAAACATGCTCTAGGCTCTCCATATAGAAGCTCAATCCCAAGCATCCTTGGTTTCCAACACCAAGATCCGAAACTATGGACCCATTTTAGTTACCTAAATTCATGGCCTAAATTCAAACCTCTTCCCTCGCTCCCATGAATGGTATGCATTTCCAAGTCAATGTTCACCCACCAAACTTTGACACTCCAATTCGGTCCATTCAAACCATAGTTCTAGGACTCTACGAGTCAGAGCAGGACTCGTCGAGTTCGAGCCAAAGTCCATCAAAACGAGGTAGGTTGCCTCTAGCCTCGGACTCGACAGAGCCCCCATGGACTCAAGGTTGCCTCTGGCCTTGGACTCGACAAAGTCCCCATGGACTTGCCGATTCCAAACACTCCCTAACTCCCAGAGTCCCAGGCTTTGCACTCTCACCGGCAAGAAGACTCATAAAATGCAAAAAAAAAAAGGATTAAATGAATTGTTTGTGCTTTGTATAACATCTATTTGACCTAAAAAGATCATTTTGTCCTTTGCTAATGCTTGCAATAAAGAGAAAAGAGTTAGAGAAGAGTATTGGAGTTTTGAGAGAGAAATTAGCGAACCAGTTAGCTATCCCATATTGATTGATGATTGCTTGTGCAACTTTGTAGCTTGCACTTAAGCATTGAGAAGAGCTAAAGAAAGCATATGGAGGAGGCTTCAACAAACTTACTTGCATTTCCATTGCTTATGCAAAAATTGAATGATCTTGTCTTTGATCACTACAAACTTCGCCTTCACCTTCACCATAGACAGATCCAAGGCACGGATACATCACCGATTGTATTAGAGACTGTTGATCCAAATGCAAAGTGGAACAAAGAGATTGTTGATCCTATCTTTAGTGATGCAGGAGCGGAGTGGGTTAATCAAGTGGATTGGGAGGTAGAGGCGGTAGCAATGGCAGTCAGGGAGGATGCAGTGCAAGGAGACCAAGTGCAAGACCCTGAGGCTAGGAGTGATGGATCCGAGATTGATGATGAAAATTATAAGTGTGAAGATGAGGATGAAGATGAGGATGCCCCTGAGGTTCAGCCTCAGACACAGGGAAAGAGGATGGCTCTAGAGTCTTCCATGACTTATCTTAGGCATATTCGTAGGACGACATAGACTACTATGAGCCTTAGTCTTCTATACTCTAGCTGTTATTTTGATCTATGTTTTGAACTTTTGATTCCATGAATATTGAAGACATTTGACAGTTACACTATGTTTAACTTTATATTATGTTACTCAATCTTTTTCCTTTAAAAAATCGCTTTTATGCTTATATATCTATTCAAAATTTTGTGTGTTAAATACCTACTATTGATCTCAATTATTGTGTATTTGATGTTAATTGACTAAAAAGATGCATGAAAAAATATTTAAATCCTTAAAATCTCTTAATCTCATGGGTTTTTTTATTTTCCAAGTCCCAACCCAATTTTGACTTTCCAAGTCAGAGGCGAGTCCGAGTCTCATAACATTGATTCATACCTTTCATAAGATACTCTTGCATGCACTATTAACTAATCAAAAATGTTCCACTGAGTCTACTATGTAAATTGCCACACTCCATTACAATGTTCTTACATGCACCATGTATTCTCTTACACATTTTAAATGCCATTAATGCTCTTACAGATGTCATGATACAAATGCCAAGTGATACATTGTGTCATCAAAGGAATCATGAGATTCCTCCCGAGTGAGACATCCTTTTCCATGTGGCCCCATACTAGCAACATATTAAAAATATTAAATATATAAAATGTAATCTATATTTGCAAGGTGTACAACATTTAATCCTAAAAATATCACAAACCAATTCCAAGAAGCAAAAGATATTTGAAGTGTTGCAAATTTAGGTGGTTAACATTCCATTAAGAACAAAATGTGCAAGAAGAAAGTATTAAGAAAGAAATTGCAATGCTACGGAGTTGAAGTAATATCTCAGTTTTTTGTCATTTTGGACCTCCCAATATCTGTCTTTTTGAAAGCTTTTTCTTTTGGCACTTCATAGATATTTTTCAATGCTTGTTTTTTAGCTTCTAAACATATTTACAGTCACATTAGACATTTGTCCAAGAACCCTATATGTGTATCAAGAAAGCAATACCCATCCTGCATCATGAGGCCAGAACTAGAAGTACAGGAATGGGAAAAGAGGGTGCAAAATATCCTCAAATGAACAAGAAATTCATGTTTCTCTATTGCACATTAAATTTGGTATCAGACTACAGACACGTACATTTTTAATCCACTGTTGTTTGCTCAATTTGACCAAAGAAGGTACTAGACAAAAATAAATCACAAATTGAAGATTACCTGTACTACATTGACAATTTGTTTTATTGCCCACCCCGGCAAAGCCAACAAGCCAAGAAGCATAAGTGGGGATTTCTGTTTTATGCCAGCCATAAATACCTAGAAAGAAGTAAGATTTAAAAGAGAGATATACTTGATTTTCAATAAGAGCCTAAACTATTCAATATTGAACCCCTTACCTTGATCAAACCATGTGGTTGGTCTTCAGAAAGAAGATATAATACCAAATAAAGAACCTGCAAGTTCCTCAAAAAATTATGATAATGACAATTACTGATAAGATGTTACATTTTTTTTTAAATAACTCTGTCAACAATGGCCACAGATCATCACCTCAGCACCAATACAACAGTAACCCATGAAAAGGCGGTGTTGATAATAGACCTTGACAAGCCAGCTCTTGCTATCCATCACATCTTTATGGCTGGTTTTACTTGAAAGGAATGTACTAGAATGGGACCGAAACAACCGTCAGAGGGTCTACCAAACTTATTTCCAACACAGGTTGCAGGGAAAAAATTAAACAAAAGAAACCGTTCAACTAAGAAATTTAAATACCTGTACATTTGTAACCAATGACTTGCAATATCAAGGGCAAGCAACGCTAAAAAGAATGCAAAGCACGGCCTTCACAAATAGCAGACCACTTCATTCAAATAATCATAGAGATCAACCAATATTTAAAGAAAGTTTTTAAAACCACAGAATTTAATATTAAAGAATTTAAAGACAGCTTCAGCCAATTTATCGATATTAACAAATTTATCTCACCTGTAAAGATGTGAAAGGACCACCAATAGAGCAGCAGTGCTCACCCTAGAACATTAAAACACTATATTACATTTAGAAATTTCTAGTAGAAAGTTATTACAAGCATTTGGTTAAAAACAAATAAATCTTCATAGATTTGATACAAGGGGGTATGGGTAATATTGTGGCTTACATTAAGTTAATTCATTAGACATAGCTATTGTAGAAGTTTTGCTACATTATAAACCATATGTCTAACCTTAATGACAACCAAAAAATGACCCCAAGTTTGTTCTAAACTTGTTTGGGCAGGTAGAGGGATGCCTGTTGAATGAACAATGATGCAGTCCAGGAAGAAAGACTGGGTGAGCTACTACAAAGAAAGTAGAACCAATAGGTTTAATCATTAGATCATATGATGTGCAATAGTAGAGAGAAATGTCTTCAAGATCAACCGCATGTCAAATGTTGTGATGATGAAACTCAACGTTCCTGGTGCAAGCATAATAAACTAGATTCTTCACCAAAATCAAGCCATCTTGATTCATATTTAAAAGAAAATTCAATCAATTTAAGAAAGTTGGAGGTTATGCAAAAGTTGATGTAACTATACTACTTCACAGCTAGCACAAATAGCAGCTTTGCAATCTAATTCAACTAAAAATAAAGCAACAATTTGATGAAGCTTACTCTACCACAACACAACTCTTAACCAAAGAAGACAACGTAGCCAAACATTGACCTCCAAGTATCAGCCAATCTAACCCAGTCAAAGCTCATATAGCGTGTCAAACTCAAACCCAATATCCTTTCGTACAGAGAGCCAAATTTAGTACCTTTGACATATCTGGACAAATGCTTTGGCTACTTATGAACTAGAATCAATTGTGCAAAAAACTGGGACAGATAACTAATAGTAAAACAAAATGCCAGACAAGTGGATGTAAGAGTTATCAAGCTGCCACAAAAAGAATCCCTAAACCCAAGAAGAAAATGTAACTAGTAGTTGATCTCCAAGTATCTACTAATCCAACCCAAGCAAAGTTTGATGTTGTATAGCCTATAAAACTCAAATTCAATATCCATTGATATAGAATGTCAAATTCAATACCTTGGACATAGCTTAACACATTTTGTTGTTTCCAATTAGCTAGCTTCGGTTGTGCCAAACATGGAGTCAAAAAATTAGTAGTACAAAAAAAAAGATAAAGTTGTGTGAACTTACAATATATAAAATTCAAGCTATCAGTCATTTGTAGACTAATTCAGTGATCTATGATGAATGATAACGACTGATAACTTCAATCTTACCTCCAAAGATGTAGTACAAGGATCACAGTTTGTAATGTGAAACATTTCCAAATGACCAATAGCACATGAAAATGAGAAGATAATGTTGCCAAAATCTACACCTCAGCAATATTATAGAATGCCTGAATCAATTATGTCAAAAAACTAAACATAAATTTGGATCGTACTCAATGTAGTACAATAGCCACACAATTTGAGATGGCAAGATAATCAACATACATAGGAAGACTCCTGATGTCATTACCATTTCTTTTAATATAATTTTTGGAACAGAGAGACTTCTATATCTAGAACCTTGGAGATGTTGTTTGGTCTTCAAGTACCAAGCTCATGAAGCCTATTAAAGCCCATGCAAATACTTGAGAAGTCTCCAAAGTAGACAAGTACTTTCAGAAACCTAAATCCCCTCAAGCTATGCCATATATGTAATGCTCTGTGCACAATTTTGAGATAAAAGAATTGCAATTGCTGAAAACATTAAAAAACTGAGAGAAACATTCAGACGGTCTGGAGCTACACACCAGGCTGAAAATTTCCATCCAAGCAGCTATGCTCTAAGAGAAGATAATAAACAAGTTTACATTTTTTTCCATAATTAAAAGAAAGTCTGACACTAGCCTATATACCCACCCAAATGCCAAAAACAACGAGGTGGCCATAGAGAAAAAATAATGGATATCAGGGCCAGAAGGAGAGTTGCTCATACTATAAGCATCACTACCTCACAGAAGATAGACTGCACAGGCTATTGCACTAGTAGTTACACCTACTGGAGTACCTCCCACTTAAATAATTTCCGCACCTACACCATCACAGATCGTCCCCAGCACCTATGCCTACCCTGAATACAGAAGGGAAACAGGACACTGTCACCAAGATGAATGCAGAGGATGTAATGTTCTGAACTGGCTGTGACTATCAATGCACCGTCTCTGTTTAGTGACCGCATGGTAAAGAATAAACAATGTATGTCTAAACAATGGGGCAGTACAATAGAAGTTGAGGCTGTATGGTGTATGGATTTCTGCACGGTGATGGAGGAAAGGTCATACAGTGGTTGTGGAAGGCATATGCCGGTATGTTGTACAGCATCTATGCAAGCCGCATAGTGACTATGTAAAGTGTACAGTGTTGGATGAAATGGACACCCTTGGATGTCCCAAAAAACTAAACCAAATTGCTGAAAGGAATTATGTCAAACAGTTTGCATTCAACTTCTTAAAACCCTTTATAACTCTGCAAATCAAACGTTTATTTGTTTGTTGTGTTTCGTGCATGGAATTGGTATCATACAACATAAACAAGAAAGAAACTACAATAGTATGCAAAGTGGAAATGAACTGCTGCTAATAAAATGTTATTTTCAGAATTCATAAAACCAAATACATGGCAGATTTATCAACTCACTAATTACTTCAGCAATATTGTCATAATACTCCAGCCCATGCTTACGAACTTGCTGCTACAATACTTTGTCCTCCAATCAGTCCACTACCTTCATAATACCATTCCCTCCAAGCGGCATAAGCGTCGGACAAGTAGTGAAGAAGATATGAGCAAAATATCAAATCTGCCTGTAGCCGGAAATGCAACTAAACTGCCTGATAATGAAGCCAATAAGAAAGAATTCCAAAGGCCAAACCCCAAGGGAATGACGTCTAGAATGTTACAAGAGAGGATAGACGTCCTCAAATGCCAAGAACAAAGCTGCAACTCACACACCAATTTCTTCTCATATTCAACCTGTTTAATGAAGCTACAAATGCTTCCTTTTATTCTATTCCCACGGGTCCGCTCAACTCATATGGGCAATGTGGGATAAAGATGTGTAATATAAAACATATATTAAAATACCCCTTATGTCTCCCTTGGGTACACATCACCATAAAATAAATATTAAAGTAACACTTTAATATTTTACAATTAAATTAGACGTTACTTTAATAAAACTTCAGGCATTAAAATGTATTAGCAATCGGACTCCGAATAATGCGAGTGATAGCGCATCGGAAAGCTCTCACTGAGGAGTATCCAATCCAATCACCAAAATTGACCTGCACTGTGTCCTGCCGACTTACTAAAAATAGTAAGTATGCCTGAAACTGAGTAAATCAACTTCATTTTGGCCCAAACTGGAAATGACTAGGCCAAAACACTCCAAGATCCCATTAAACCCTTCGTTAGTCCTCGAGACCATGTAGAACAAGGCTAACGCACACACACTTGGTCAACTGCTAAAATGGGGACATTACATTGGAAGGTTCTGGGTTGCCTACCGTACACCATGGTAACTTCTGCATCCTACTAAATATGCTCTTGCCTATACTTGCAATAAGAACCGAATGTTGCCAATATTATTAATGTAGAGATATTTGCACAAATTATAACTGATTAGTTGCCAAGGTCAAATATTACCAATATAATACCAGATCACATGCAAAACACAATAAACTCCAGATCACACAATCATCCAAGTTGCAAGTTGGAGATAATCAGAAAAATGTCAACGACACAAAAATCCATTTATGATCCAATGCTTTAGTGTTACATTAGCATCGGACAAGCTCTAAGTAGATTCGAAGTGTAAGGAAGCAAAGGTGTGTGGAATCCCTTCCTACACTAATCTTAAGAGGACAATTATGCAAATTCAACTAACTATTGCAAAGATCTCAAGAAATGCATAATAATATAATCAAAATAACAATGAATGCATTGATGGAACTCTAAAATTTGGATAGCTTTAGAGACCCAAGTATCATGGAAGAAATGGAGTCTCCAGTTCTTATTCACTCCCTGTACTTAACCAATATGTTTAAAATGTTAAAAGTCATGAGCAGGACAGTGACAATTCAATGATTTGAGAAATTGTGGAGTTGGAGCCAGATGTGTGATTTTGCCATTCTCCCTGATAGTTCTAGGGTATCAATCCTTTCATATTATGGCTTTGACAAGAGTTTTATCTCAAGAATAGTATTTGGTTGATTATTGTGCTGCTGCTGGAATCAAATGGCCTGGTCAAGATTGGGAGTTTTATTTGGCATTTTTACTCTTGTGCTTGATGGCTATCTTTACAGAAGTTTATCATAAGTGGTTGCAAGGAAATATGTCTGGAGTAAGATATTCTGATTCTGCAGATAGTGCGGCGACACTTTTACAGATGTAGTTTGAAGATTAATAAGCAGGCATTCAGTACTTCCAGACAGTCCATCGTCTTCTGTTGTTGGAAACACAATATTGGAAACAAACAGCTCGGCAGTGGTCCTAAATGATGATATTACAAGTACAAAGGAGGATCTGCATGTACCTGCAGTTAGTACAAAATGGAGAAATGAAATTAAACCAAAGGCAGCTGAGGAATGCAAAAGCTTTCCATGAAATTCTGTTTACTGAAGTATTTAGCAAGGAAGTTTGGGTGATTACTGCATACTTATCTTTGATCAAGGCCACTGTGAGAAAATTCAACTCTCGGTTGGTGACTCCTGATACTGAGAAAGAATTCTATAGGCTGCAGGGTGATCTGCATTCTCTTAGCCGTGTTAAGTTAATAAAGTTGGCAGATTTAATAGGATAGGGATGAACATTGAGAGAAGCCATGCAATAGTGCAGCTTTGAGCATGCTACCTTGGCCCAAACCAGAGGTCTGGCCATCAGTTCCACCTGATTCTGAAGCAATGGTGCTTGCAAAAGAGAAGGTCACAGAACAAAAGCCAAAACCTTTTGGAATTATAAGGAAAAATTTAACATTAGGACCTACAATGCTCCTTCACGAGGAAAATAGAAGGAGAGCATCATTGTCTGCTGGGAAAGTATCTGAATTGTTTGATGGACATCATCTTTCAAAGACGAGCTAACATGGAGATAATGTTATTGCGATGTCACGTTCACTGCCTTCATCTAAGGGTTCAATGTCTCGAACAAACTCTGTATCGGCAATTGCAAATAGTCTGAGCCCATCACGTGCTTTGTTTGATGGTCCATTGAAGCTTTCTGAATTTCAAGTTGCGGCAGAGTCTGCTTTGCATGAAACAGTCACTGATGATGCTTTACGTAAAGCTCTGTCAACGATTGAGAAATTTGAAAAAATGTATTTAGATTTGACAAAAGGTGCTACTGAAAATTATCACCGATCTTGGTGGAAAAGACATGGAGTTATGCTTGATGGTGAAGCAGCAGCTGTTTCATCTGGATTATTGATTGGTGAACTCCAGTGGTTGGGATTGGTTATCAGGCCTATTGATTACTCTCTTAAAAGTGCTATTTTGCGCATTGATACGGGTCCTGGTTTACAAGTTGACATGTCTAATATCATTGAGTTAGAGACCTGTAATAAAACATTTCATAGTTTACCTCAGAAGATATCCTCAGTATCATCAGACTTCGCTGCTTCATTTGATGCAAACGTTTCTGTACAAAAGTTGTGGAAATGATATTGAGGCATCTGTTTCTTGTGATGGTCAACAATTACCAATGAAAGATGGAAAGTTGGTTATCCCGGACTGGGCAAGTAACATCACCACAGTTTTATGGCTTCCAGTTCATGCAATTGATGATGAATCGGGAAGAATGATTGCTTATGGTAGGCAGACCACTTCTTCACTATCATCCTTGGATGTTACTGTTGCGCATGGTGGCAGTCTTTCTTCACAAGGGCAGTCTGAGCTATCCCAGAAACACACTATTGTTGATGGAATGAGAACTCTTGCTCTCAAGCTGGAATATGGATCATCACACAGTCGAATATTTGAAAGAACTATTGCAGCACATTTTATAGATCCTTTCCGTGTCAGTACACGTAATGTGGCAAAAAGCAACGATGGAGTTTTGTTTTTACAGGTAACTTTATTTTCTCTAGTCAAGGCGCCTGCAAGCAAGCAAGGATCTGTGGCTGCGGTAGGAAGTTAGCCGCCTGATACAGGATGCAGATGCGTGGTTTGATGGATATGATAAGAGACACGCCGGCAGTATATAGATACCACTAAATATTCATAGCATTCGAAAGAGGGAAAAGCGTTATCCACGGGCTGAGAGTCTCCCGCCTTAAGCATTCGCATTGACAAGCGAAATACGTGCATAACACTTTGCATTCGCATAAATACTTACTGTCTATTGTTTTGCTGCTGCAGGTACAGGATGCGAAATAGGAAGAGGTCAAGCGTGGGGTGTTTTTACCACTACAGCAAACTTGGGTATTATCAATATATTTGGATGAAGGAATCATCACGTGGAGGAATGTCGACAGGGATATATGAAGCAGCGGATGGCACTGTACATGGAAGCACAGGATAATAAGTTTGGCGTGCGGGTACTCTGGGTCTTCCATTTTGAAAAAAAAACCATCTGCAGTTCCCAGTAATATCATCGCAAAGGGGTTTTGCATATTGATGGAGATACTAAAGAGAACGTTGTTCTTCCCAGTCTGCAGCAGGAGAGATTATGCCTTGTCGGGTTTTTCAAAATCCATAACTAGTAGGCAATGAATCATAATATTGCAGTTAGTTGGCGATTTGTTGCAATTATTTTTTCAGTTTGTTGTTAAATGATAATTAGGTATGATGAAAAGGTGCATTGTTTCAGCACACGCCCTTTCATCATTTATAAATATAAGGCATGGAGGATACAAACAAAAAACAATAATCTTGAGAGAAAACAGATATCATTTGTAATTCCCTACATACTTTGAGCACACATTTTACTTAATATCTTCAGTAAGGAATCGTTGAAATATTAAGCAAAGCGGACTGAGATTAAGAATTCTTGAGCATTGTTCTTAAAGTTGCTTGTGGATTAATTTGTATTGGATAGAGCTCCAACAAGTTCTGAGAGTCTTCAGTATGAACTATCCCAGCAATAAAATCAGTAAGACTCTTATTTTGTTTTAGAGTTGGAAAGTGTATTACCTGTCCTTTATGATTTTAATGAATGTGTGTTTATAATTTAACATTTCGATTAGTGCATTGAATTGCTCACCGCTATTCAGATTTGATTAATACGAATATTGTAGGATTTGTAATCTTTCCTCTATTTGTATCTGTTTTGCCTGAATAAAAGTTAAATCATTACAGACTGTCTGAATATGCAAAAGTGAAATAATTCGTGGCATCATAATAATTAAGTTATTAACACACAAAATATCATTAATATCAATAAGTTGTACACAAGGAATATACTTTCGACTCTATCACCCACTAAGATTTGGCACTGGTCATTAATCCATTCATTAATTCTTAAACTTATATGCTGGCAATCTTTTAATTTTTTTTCATTTGAAGGATATTAAATCATATTCATAATAGCAATTTGTTTTAAATCTTTTTCTTTTCAGCAAACACACAAAATTAAAAAATAATAATCAAAGTTTGAAGATAAATAAACATTAACTACAATTCAGAACTTTTCCTTGATGCTTGCCAATTGAGGAATTTATTTGATTGCTGTAATCCGCTATAAAACGTCTTGGAATTAAGTTTTGCTATCCAGGATATAAGTGAACAGGCGTTGGTCAAGCGGAACCAAAAGAGCAAAGGATTGGAGTCAATCCTGTTACGTTGGCCAAAATCAGTTAGATACCCAACATCGAGCAAGCAAGGCTCGTAGGTTTCTAACGAGTGATTTTGATAACCAACACGCATAACACAATGATTACCGTGGGGAAACCCTTCTGGGAGAAAAACCCCACCCTCCAAAACCCGCACAATGTAATCTCAAATCAAGAAGATTAGAATACACTTGCAATGCAAGTTTTTATAGGAGCGCATCACCACAACTCAAACTCGAACTCAGACTCAAAGAGACTCCTTCTATCATCCAGTCTTGCAAACAGAATTTGAAGATTCAAGCACCTCTCCAAGCCCTCCTTTTATAGTGATTTACAACTTGGAAACCATTTGTGGTCTTACAAAACCATCGGCCAAAACCATGGGCAAAACAACCATGCCACATGTTACCCACTTATCATTTGTAACTCCAAGAATAGCATTTTCGTCCATTATTTTGTCCTCTAGTTTAGACCCCCATAAAAGACATATAATGAGTTGTTTATACTCTAAAAATAGCCCTCCTAAATTGTAGTAGGGACGAGGCACATTTTTAACAACTCATACACTTTTTTCCAACTCATAAACATGTGGAAAACTACAACACACAAAATTTTACAATTTTCTAGAATTTTCCAAAAAAAGCTTGCAAGGCTGAGACACAATTCTCAACATTCTCCCACTTGTCAAACACCTTGCAAGAGTCAGGGGATCCAAAGTGTCATGGACTTAATTGCTAGTGGCTGAGAGGCACATAGACTCCGAACACCATCTGAATTTCTCTATGCTCACGGGCTTAGTTAATGCATCAGCAACATTCACCAAAGTCTCCACCTTCTCCAACTTCACCTTGTCGTCCTTGACCATATCTCTCACAAAATGATATTGTACATTAATGTGCTTAGCGCTAGCATGAAATGTCGGGTTCTTCGCTAGGCAGATTGCACTCTGACTGTCACTATAAATTGTCACTGCACCCTATTTGAACTCTATATCTAAACACAGTCTCTAACCAGATAGCTTTCTTGCAAACATGAGTAGCTACCATACACTCTACCTTTGTAGTGGACAAAGCGACCACAACTTGTCACTTACTCATCCAACTGACTGCACCACCGAATAATGTAAACACATATGCACTGGTGGATCTTCTTCTATCGACATCACTAGCCCAACCTGAATCCACATAGCCTTGAATATCCAAGGAATACTCATTTCCTGTTCCATGGAAACATATAGAGTACTCTGAGGTACCCCGCAAGAATCTGAAAACTCTTTTTACTGCATCCCAATGTGCTCTTCTTGGATTAGACATGTAATGTTTGGTCTTGTATAGACCATAGTGTACATCAAACTTCCAACAGCACTTTGATACACAACTCGACTCATCCCTTCCATCTCCAATGAGGATGAAAGACACTGTGAGCTAGAAAGCTCTGTTCCCATAGTAACAGGAACACTCAACAGTCTCAAATCCTGCATATTGAATCTTCTCAAAATATTACCAACATACTTACTTTGACCTAGCTAAAGCTTTTTGTTTTTCCTATCCCTTATAATCTCCATTCCCTGAATGTACCTTGTTGCACCAAGATCTTTCATTTCAAACTTTGCTGAGAGCTAAGATTTTAATTCTGCAATTAGACCTTTTCCTTTGCCAATAAACATGTCATCAACATATAAGGCAATAACCAAGAAATAATCACCATCAAACTTGTAGTATATACAGTGATCAGATTTGGAGTACACAAATCCCAAACTCAATACATATATATTTCAAACTCTTGGTACCACATCCTAGGATTTTGTTTTGAACCATACAAGGATTTCTTCAATTTACAGACCAAATGACTTTTACCTTTCACCACAAAGTGCTCTGGCTATGTCATATAAATTACTTCCTCCAAATCTCCATGAAGGAAACCTATCTTCACATCCATCTGCTCAACTTCTAGATCATAAGCTGCTGTAATAGAAAGTAAAAATCAAATGGATGTCATTTTTGCTACAGGAGAAAAAATTTTACCATAATCAATTCCTGCAACCTAGGAGTATCCTTTTGCAACCAATCGTACTTTATACTTCTCAATGCTTCCATCTGAACCCATCTTCCTTTTGAACACCCATTTACAACTAACAGGCTTTCATCCTTCAAGCAATGGTACAAGGTCCCATGTGGCACTCCTCTTCAAAGCTGTCATCTCTTCTTCCATGGCTATTTTCCAGGACTCTGAATCATTCATACCAAAAGCCTCTTTTACAAATTTTGATTCATCAATATTAGCATTCAAAGCAAATATACACCTCCAATCATCAAGAAAATACCCATACCTTTCTGGTGCTTTCCTTTCTCTACTAGAACTTCGAACAAGATCTGGTTCAAGTTCAAGTTCATGATCAGGTTCTCCCTCTTCCTCTGATGATTCAAAACTCATAGAGCTCTCTTCAACATCTCGCCTTTCTAAGGGCCTCGATTCAACTTTCTCAGGTGTATCAGGCAGTTGAATCACATCTTTCTTTTCTTCTCTTCGTTCTGGCTGCACTGTAACAAAAGAAGGCTTAATTTCTCTAAAAATAACACTTCGTGAATAAAATACCTTTTGTGCAACAGGTTCCCAAAGCTTGTATCCTTTCACACCATAACTATATCCAATGAAGATACATTTGACAACTTTGTTGTCCAATTTTGTCTGCTTCTCCTTTGGCACATGAGCATATGCCTCACAACCAAAAGCTCTCAAATCTCTAAGCGAAGGCTTGCGGCTCGACCATGCTTCAAATGGCATCTTATCAACAAGAGTTGATGTAGGAGACCTATTTATCAAGTAGTAGGTAGTGGCTACAGCTTAAGCCCGGAACTTTTGTTCCAGTCCAGCTCCACTTAGCATACTCGTAGCCTTCTCCATTAAGGTCATGTTCATTCTTTCTGCAACTCCATTCTGCTGTGGAGAATATGGAGTTGTCTTCTCTCTTTTAATACCACAATCTTTATAAAATGTGTCAAAGTCATTAGAGCAATATTCACTGCCATTATCAATTCTCAAACTCTTATCTTCTTTCCAGTCTGCTACTCAACCATTGTTTTAAATTCTTTGAAACAACTGAAAACTTCAGCTTTACTCCTAAGGAAATAAACCCATGTTCTTCTACTGAAATCATCAATAAAAGAAACATAATAAACTGATCTACCAATAGAAGGAGCATCAACTAAACCAAATACATCTGAATGGATTACATTCAAAGTACATGAGGACTTATGAGAACTTGAGTAAAACTTAACGCAATTTTGTTTACCATAGATACAATGCTCACAAAAATCAAACTCGAGATTGCAGTCATTCAACCCATCAACAAGGTTTTTATTTTTTAAGGTTTGTAGACCCTTCTCACCTATGTAGCCAAGTCTCCAGTGCCATACAATAATCTTCTCTACAAGCAACTTTGATTCAGTAGATAGAGCACCCTTGGGTACCCAAAAACCATGACCATTTGTTGAAAGAGAAATCCTCTCCTCCAACAAAGTAGTCCTCTTCACAATCTTACCAAAAGTATTATTGCACTCAACCGTGCATGCATCAAGCTGCTACAATGTACCCAATCTGCTTTCTCTTGCTATAACCATAGCACCTCTCATTATTTTCACACCTGCTTCAGAAAACTGTACATGCACACCCGCATCTATTAGTTTGCTAACAGATAACAAATTCCTTGCTAGTCCTAGGATATGCAAGACACCATCAAATCTTCTAATTCTTCCATCAGAAAATTTCACACAAATAGTTCAACGACCAACAATATCAAGAATTGAGTTATCATCCAAATACACCTTACCACCATCAAACTTTTCATACTTACTAATCCAATTTCTAGTAGGAGTCATGTGAAAAGATGCACCTAAGTCTATCAACCATGAATTGTCACCTGCATGAGTGGCCAAGGCTGCGATGAAAACATCTCCATCTTCCTTCTCGGACTCAAAATCAAAATCTTGCTTCTTTTTCTTTTTCTTTTCCTCTTTGCAGTCCTTTCGGAAGTATCTAGGTTTGCCACAATTCTAGCAAATTGCATTGGACTTACCAGGAGATTTTGAT
The DNA here is from genome assembly GCA_028749045.1 of Cupressus sempervirens. Taxonomy (NCBI): domain Eukaryota; kingdom Viridiplantae; phylum Streptophyta; class Pinopsida; order Cupressales; family Cupressaceae; genus Cupressus; species Cupressus sempervirens. The sequence continues at coordinate 777,129,025 of CM053787.1, read as the reverse complement.
CTCCCCATATTCTTGGACTTAGAACAGCCATGTTGTTTTTCGTTCTTGCCTCTTTCTTTTGGTTTTCCTCGAACACTCAAATCCTCTTTGGCATTTAGAGAAACCTTCCTTCTCATCTCTTCAAAAAGTAAAGAACCAACGACATCCTCCATCTTCAAGACAACTGAATTGCTCCCTATGGCCATGACAAGGTTGTCCCATGAGTCTGGAAACGAACATAACAAGATTTGGCACCTTTCTTCTTCATCCATCAACACCCCAGTTGAGGTCAACTAAGTCACCAACATATTAAAACTTTCAAGATGCTCAGATATTCGTCCACCTTTTTCCATTCTCAAGGAATACAACTTCTTCCTCAAGAAAATCTTGTTCACAAGTGATTTCACTTGATAGATCTCACTTAACTTCTTTCAAAGCTTCTTCGTGGTAGGTTCTCCATGGACATTAACCAGAATCGAGTTTGCAAGACATAATTTTATGAGACTTTTATCTTTTTTGTCTATCACATCATACTGTGCGGCAAAAATCAGATCTACGGGCCTCAGCTTATTCTCATCAATCACATCTCGTAGATCCCGATCAATCAATAGATCTTCCATCTTCAGCTTCCACATCTCAAAGTTTGTGCAAAAAAATTTCTCTACATCAATCCTCCTTGATATGCTTGCCATCTTTGCAATCTTGCAACACAAAAATAAAAAACCTCTGCACAAACTCCCACTCAACCCTTGATTACCTCAAAAAACCCTGCACCCAACAAATAGAACCAAAATTGGCTCAGCTTTGATACCACTTGTTAGGAAGCAAAGGTCTGCAAAATCGCTTCCTACACTAATCTTGAGAGGGCGATTATGCAAATTCAACTAACTATTGCAAAGATCTCAAGAAATGCATAATAATATAATCAAAATAACAATGAACACATAACACAATGATTACCATGGGGAAACCCTTCCAAGAGAAAAACCCCATCCTACAAAACCCGCACAATGTATTCTCAAATCAAGAAGATTGCAATACACTTGCAATGCAAGTTCTTACAGGAGCACATCACCACAACTCAAACTCAAACTCGAACTCAGATAGACTCCCAGCACCCAGTCTTGCAAACAGAACTCGATGATTCAAACACCTACCCAAGCCCTCCTTTTATAGTGATTTACAACTTGGAAACCATTTGTGATCTTACAAAACCATGGGCAAAACAACCATGCCACATGTTACCCACTTGTCATTTGTAACTCCAAGAGTAGCATTTTTGTCCATAATTTTGTCCTCTAGTTTAGACCCCCATAAAAGTCATATTAGTTGTTTATACTCTAAAAATAGCCCTCCTATATTGTACTAGGGACAAGGCACATTTTTAACAACTCATACACCTTTTTCCAACTCATAAACATGTAGAAAACTACCACACAAAATTTTACAATTTTCTAGAATTTTCCAAAAAAAGCTTGCAAGGTTGAGACACAATTCTCAACACAAAGAAGTTGCCAAATGACGATTAGCAAATATAGCACATAGTTTTGAATGATATCTCGAATGAAAAAATAGGGTGGCATTAAACCACCAAAACTACAATAGCCAGTCCACCTCTGAAATTGTGCACAAGTTCCTCAGCGTTCAACCTCTAGAAATGCAAAGTCAAATCAAATGAAATTCATGATGAATTACAATGCCTAGCTATCTCCTTATAAAGGCCTCCAAGAAGCATCTAGAGATTTACAATAGGCCAACAATATTATGTTATTAATTTGGGCCCCATATTTATTAATTAAAATAATTAATTAAAAGTCCTTATATTATATTATTTAAATTTTGAGACCAATTAATTAATTAATTGAATTGAATTATTTCATATAAAATTTGGGGGCATCATAGTGGAAGAAGCAAATAACTTACTTGCCAAATTTTAGATGGGAGTTGAGGATATACCACCAGCCTCCCCAACCTTGATGGGAGAGTCCTCTCTAAGCCTAATGAGAGAACAGGAGGATATGGATCTACAAATTGAACATGCGGGGATGGAAGGTGAGAGTCAGCACATGGGAGAAGGTGTAGCAACAGGACCAACACATTTTGAGGAGTGCAAACAACATTTCTTGGTGGAATTAGAAGCCATGACTCGTGCCACACATGAAATAAGGAGAGAAGCCAAGGAAGCCTGTAGTACATAATAAAGTAATATTATAATTAGAACTAGTTAAGCTTTGTTGGGAGAGGGTAGTTAGGAAGCGAGGGGATGTGCCTATTGGTTTTCCCAACCAATCGACCATTATATGAGAAACTCTAGAATATGGATAATGTACGGATGTTTTTGGTAATCAATAAAGTAATAATATTAAAATATTTTCTCGTCATTTGATATTCTTGTAATGAATGTTTTGCTGGTACTATTGAATCCATGTTATATTATTTTGTATATTGTCCATTGATAGCCATTCTACATTTTCGCGTCATTGCGTAAGTTCAAACCTGGAAGTCGTCCACTAGGCAGGATGGAGTAATGAGAAGACCCTTCCTACCACATATATAAGTAACAAGCAGTGACGGAGAAGGGGAGGAAATAACAAGAGAAGATCAAGTGGCACGAGATCTAGTGGTAGCCTAGGAAGTTTTAGTTGACCAGTACGTGTAAAGGGAAGCTCGAGAGAGAATAGTTCCAAAGAGCATGGTATTGGACGAGCTTTCAGTACCACCAACGATGTACCGTCTACTTGGAAAAATCCCTCAACTATTAGCAAGAAAATTCATACGCTTGGAGGAAGAAAGAGCCGAAACAAAAAGAGATCAAAGAAGACAAGTGCTCCAACAACTCATTCAAAGGACACGAAAATTGGAGGAGCATGACAATCCAAGAAGGATAAGTAGACACTAAAACATTTCATGCCCCTACTTCCAAATAAATATCCCAAGCGAGTGCCAAAAGAAGAAACTGAGGAGAAAGTCGCCCTGCAGACTCTATGTCTCCACCAACAAGAGGAAAGACGTTGCCACTTAAGGGGACTAGTAGACCACTCTCAAAGTGCAAATCAAATCAAAAAAAGGTTGATTGAAAACACAATAGAAGGTATAGCCAACTTGACTATTTTGAAAGCACCGAGAAGGAAGGAAGGGGGGAAGAATTCTGAAACCCCAACACGAAGAGAGCATTGGCAGGAACAAAGCTCTAGCCAGAAGGAGAATCACAAGGGGAAGGAGATATTATTGGACCAAGAACCCAAGAATCTAGCCCTGCAGGAGGATGCATCTCGGTAGGAAGGAGCGTCCCGACAGGAAGGAGTGTCCCAACAGGAAGGAGTGTCCTAGCAAGAGGGAAGAGCGGCAGGAGAATGGCGTTAGACATACAAAAAATCCCTAGATTTACTAGGGAAGGATCTGAGAACCCCGCATGTCATTGTAACAGATGTATAACCATATGGCAAGCCAATGGAAAAAATGATGCGGATGAATGGTTAAAGCGTTCCTAACCACGCTAAGAGGTAGAGCTATTGACTGGTATATAGACTTGGAGGCTGCAAAGAAGACCACATGGAAGGACCTTCGTACTACCTTTGAGGAGGAATTCAAACTCCTACAAGACAATGACGAGATAGTCACAGAAATTTATAATACATAGCCAAGGAAAAATGAATCTGTTAAAGCATATAGCAAGAGAATCAAGGAATTGATAGGGAAGTTGGACAACAAACCTGCCGACGGATTAAAAAAGAGGTGGTTCATCAAAGGTTAACTCTATCCTTAAAAGAGAAATGAAGATAGTACCACCATCGTCCTTTGCCAACACTTGCACCCGAGCAATGAATATAGAGAGTGAGACAAAACTTCCAAAGCCAAGAGACATGGAAGTAGAAGTGAAAGTTCGGAGAGGAGTGGGGATGAATGCAAGACCATCTAAGCCTTGAGGAAAGACATGATGAAGCTAATGAAGGAAGTAACAGGAAGTAAGGAGGAGAAGAGAGAGGGGAGGGAACTGTGGTGCACGGATTGCGAAAAGGAAGGACACACAAAAGGGACATGCCCGTGCAAAGCATTCTATGACATCTGTCAAGTATTGGGCCACACAATTAAGGATTGTCCCAGCAGTAGTGTGGTTGTTGAATGGCAAAGGTGGGGGTACTCGGGTACTCCAAGTACCCGATACAAGGACGAGTTTTTTTTTTTTTTTGTTTGGGGGGGGGACGGGTGAGTCCCCAAGTTTAACTATTACCAGAAAGTCACATCATTTCACTGAGCAAGTATTCACAATTGATGGAACCTTGAAGTCATTACATGATCTTATTTTGCAAGCTTAGCATGAGAGATGACCTTATTCAAGAGAGGATTCAGTGTTTTATGTTTCACCTTGAAACATTGAGTATTTAAATTTTGTATGTTGTAGTCTAAGTCACAAGGTTTGAGTTCTAGTTCAAGTTTGATGGCTATGAAGTTCAACAAGTCAAAAAAATCTTTAAAAAAATTCGACATTAAATTCATCCAATGTAATTTTAAAAATATATAAATATGTACAATTTTTATTATTATATGTTTTAATATTTGATAAATAATGTAAGTACTGACATTTAATTAATAATTATAAGTATAGACTATTTATTATTATGTAATATAAAATAATATTGACATGTTTCAAAATTTGATAACTAATAATAAATTGAAAATTAATAATAATAACATTTTTTTTTAAATATCAAGTAAACCTAAAATTAATTAATCTTAAAACATTAAACATACTATAATAAAAATTCCAAACTATTAAATCAAATTAAACCTAAATAATATCAAAACATTACAAATCATAATCATGCCCCAAACTGCCAACGGGAGGAATGGAAGCAGAGTTTTCATAGACACTGTTCGTGGGGTATGAAGTTTGTATAGGGTGTGGGTGCACTAAAAGTACCCCAATTTTTAAAACTTTAAAGAAGCCACCGATGATAAATTTCCGCTGATGTATTCCTTGGTTCTAAGAAAGCTTCTATGAAGAATTGGATTGTTTCCGAGTTCAAATACGCAGATGTGGAAGCGGAATGGTGAAAATCCGACAAAGTTTTAAAGAAGCGGATAATTCATTTTTCGCTACGCTCTTTAGAGTCAAAGTTCATTTTTCCGCATGAGAGGAGAAAAGGCAAAATCTCAGGTTACATTAAGGAGGCATGACTTTTAACATCAAAATTGTCTTGTCAAGATAATCCATGAATTAATCAGCATGAAATCATAACCACAATAAAGAAGCGAAAAATGACCCTCCATAGTGATTTTTCGCCATGGAGAAGCACTTCTTGAATTTTCCGCAATGGAGTAGTCGACTTGGGATTTTCCACCAAAGGAAAAATGCGTAGCGGAAACCTCATTATCCATTACGCCTTTCGCAGTCAAAAGTGAAATTTCCACCATGAACGAATTGGAGTGTTCGAGATTTTCCACCAGAGGCCTTCTAGAGACTCACTCCCAAAATTCGGCAAAGAACCAACATGGTAAGCATGAAAGATAGCATACTAGCAAATAGCTTCAACAAATTAAAGACATCTGGATTACAAAGCATCTGAAAGTGGAGTTGATGGAAACTCCACTTTATCAATTCTGATTTTACAACAGTCATATAGATCGGCACTCAGTATCAAATATCTTTTTACTCCAACATTATTTCGAAAATCATTTTGATCAGAATGAAGATAATTAGGTTCGGAAAAACATTTCCAAAGTTGAGCTTGATCCAACGGTGGAATAAAAAGATATGCCCCCCGCAACGAGACCCAAGTTTACAGGAAGCCTTTTTTCTCAGTCCAACCAGTCAAGGAACATTTTGATTTGAATTTAATATTTTTTGATATCACTTGTCCAAACATCATTTAAATATGTTAATGTATATCCTTATAAATCATAGTTCATAAGTATCTCAGTTTTCAAAAGAAAGAAGATGAAGAGATCAAAGACCAAAAATCAGTTACAGAACTGAATGGGCATCAAAGAGCTGATGAGTCACATGGAGAATATCCATTTATTGCAAAACCTTTTCATTGGCAAGGGGTGGTTCTTTTCTGCAAGAGTAGGTATTGCTAGAGTAGAGGAGAGACAGTAGTTTATTTTATGCATTTCATTTCATGCATTTAGGGTTTTTATGTTTTGATTTTTGTAATAGATTTGGCTAGAGTTGCAGGCAAATAAAAATTAGAGCATTGTATTTGTTGTGTTCAAAACAAAGATGAGTTTTTCTTCGAATCAAAGAATTTGGGTATTATTTTCTCAATACATTCAATCAGAGCATTGTTGTATTCGGCTTTGGACATTATCTTGCATCTTGTGTCAAATAATGAATGCGTTATAGATCAGAGCATTTGCATGCATTCCTATTGCAGGAATCTGAATATTAAATTTTCATTTCTTCATTGCATTCACATAATCTGCATTCTTATTGCATTATTGGTATCAAGAAGTCGTAGGAATTGTGGGTTCTTGGCATTGGCTAAGTTTAGGAACTAAAATCTGCCTGAGTCAGTTCTGTCTAGGGCTGGCTTGATTTTCCTCTTTTGTTCTCGGGTTAAGAACGTACCCAATTAGTTTAGGAACAAACAAATTCATTGAATATCATTGATTAGGCAGTTGTACCTTTCAATTCAGAGGAAATCTATCAACCCAATGATAGATTATCCAACTGTTGGTAGATGATCATTTCTTTCAGATTTGGGCATTTGGGAGTTTATTGAAAAAGAACAATCTGTTTACCAACACAAGGAAAGCAGACATCGTTCATTCAAGAGATGTTGAAAGCAGACGGGAAAGAAGACAACCCACGACCTAACCAACAGACTCCCCTGTGACTGTACATGGACTCACCTATACATGGACTCCCCTGCACTCATGGTTTAGAAACGACAACCTATGACCTGTACACAAACTTATTTGCACTTGCGGTTTCAAAAATGACGAATTCAGGACAAACTTATACAGATTTTTAATATCTTTTTAGGTTCGCCAAATTTCAAACCTAGAGCCGAAAATTTGGCAAACCTTGTGACACAAGTTGTAGTGGAACAAAACTCACATCAACAAGGCCTAACACAAACTCATAGTGGCCAAAGTGACATTTGAATGTTGTTTTCTCTATGTACTCTCTAACACTAATCAGATGGTATCCTGTTCTCAAGCCTATCTTAGAAAAATAAACTGCTCCATGTAGCCCATCACTAAGCTCATCTATTTGAAATGGGGTACCTCTTCTTAATGGCTCTCTTATTCAATGCTTTGCACTTTATGCACATATGTATGGTTGTATGCTCCACCACCAATACAATTGGTGAAGCAAAAGGACACCTACTATATCTTATGATATTGTCATTCACCAATTGTAATCACATCGGTGAGATCATCCTAATAGTAAAATCATCTGTAAGAATTACGCTAAAACCATCTATATCCTCTGTCTCAAGTCCTCTAGATACTACAAGTCCTCACTTATGAAAGTATGAGTGGCACCTGCATTTATCAATGAGGCCAGACACTACCCTCCTAATACTCAAATGATAAGGGGTTCATTCTTTTGAAAACTATGGGGTTGGGCAAGCATTCACTCTCCTCTTCATTTTTAGATTCTTCTAAAGACTCTTATTCCTCTTCTCGATCCAAATAATATTGCTGGTATGATTTTTCCCTTGCTGATTCTTTAACTGAAAATTATTCTATCTAGTTCAAATTCTCTTTAGTTACACACTTACGTCCCTCGGGTCCAAGGTTCTTTGCATGTGAAACATAATTTTTTTTTTCTCAGGTCAATAATTGTCTCATTATCAAATTTCGTAACTGATTTCTTTTACTATTTGGAGTTCTTCAAAAAGTAGCTTACCTTTCTTATTACGAAATGACTTGGACTATATTTAGGCATTGGGGCAGCCCACTCCATACTTCTTGCTTTCTAAATAGCTTCATGCAAGGATGGAGGATCAAATGCTTTAATTCATCCCCTAATTGGCTCCATAAGCCCCTCAATAAGCAAGACTACCAATCTCCTCTCTATAATTCTAGAAACCCTTACAGAAAGCCTCTGAAAATCTGCTATGCAAGAATCCAAATCATATCGCGTCAACCATGCCAATTCCTTAAAGTGCAACTCAAGATATTTTTCGTCAAGTATTTTGATGAATTCATCAGTAAACTCTTCATATGTAGTGATAGATCTGTGACCCAAGGCTATAGGCCCATGGTACTACCACTCATGTGCAACTCCATCCAAAATATACAGTGCCAAACTTAATTGCCTCATCCTCGACCATAGGACTATGAGCTAGGTAATTGTCCAATTGTTGTACCTATGCTCTAGTTGTACATTTGTCATTACCATCAAAAAATCAACTGTAACCTTGCCAAATGCCTGTTGCAGGTCCCTCTAAACTATTGGTCCTCTATGAATAGCCCTTCCTCCACCCCTCTTCTTCAACTATTCCATGAACTCATCCGAAGAAGAATTTGTTTTTAATAACTTCAGAAAGCTCAAGTCAGGAGATAGTATCCAGCAAGAAACAAAAGCAATCTACAAATAAGCTAAATAAGAACACACAATCCACATCTAATTCCACAAAAGAATCTAAAAAATCCACTCCTAAGGGGGAATAACCTAATAAGAAGCTTAAATGTCAACTTCAACTTTCTCTTCCAAACAAACAGAACAGCAGAACAGCAGAACTCGTAATTTCACAAGTTGTGCCTTACAAAAGGCCCTTAATCAATAGCACTCCGTCATTAGAGCTGCCGCCTCTTAACAATGAAGGGAAGTTGTTTTTAGAGCCCGGTGCCATTGTTGATATGAGGGGGAGAAAAGTCTGGAATATGGTTATTCAAGAATATTTGAAGTGGAAAAGTTTACTTCTCAAAGATGCCATATGAGAGGGAGCAAAGATATTTGATCATCTAAAATTGCGATTGCTTGAGGGCAAGCAAAATTTGGGATGGGAGGATTGTCATGTCTTAGTGCTAAATTAATTATTTAAATCAGTGTTTTGTAGCATTCAAATATCATTAATAGATTAATAATAACAATCTTTTTAGTCAATACCAAAGAAGAAAAACAATAAATTTAATTCAAACTAGTTGCCTACTTCGATTTCAAATGTAAACACATATTTAAGGACCAAAAAGGCACTCCTTAAACCATTGAATATCTGGTATTTTTCTGAGTTTATGGCCTACATTATTAAACTCCTTTGGGGAACAAACCTGTGCAAGAAGCACCCAGGTAAGAAAAAACACCTCTAGTGACTGAATTCATATCGCTGATATGAATCAGTAATGAAAATAATAATTACTACATTCATTTCCAAACTGCCATCACAACAAGAGTAATTGGAGAGCATCAAAGAAGCACAGAAAAAAATCGTGGAGCACAGAAGGTCAGGGAGACACAGTGCAGAACTCATGCCACTCACAAGGTGCAGGCACCCTTGTTTGCATTATTGTGTCTGTTGGAGGTCCGCTGAGAAAAAAATGCCACATGCAACTTGAAACTGTAAGGGAGGGTCATCAACGGCAATCCCAATACTATCCCTGCAAATCAAGATTCATAATTGCCAGAAAATTTCACCTGTAAGGCATCATTATATCTGCAGCACTCCAAGGTTGCTTAGGAAAAACTCTGTAATGTTTGCAACAATATGCAGTAAGCATTTATGAATGCTGACTTCCTATTTTATAAATTATATATACTGAGAGACTATTGTTTTAGACAGTTTAACTCAAAGTATGTTGCCAATCTTGTTATAACTATGGATAAAAGTTCATTACTGTAGAAAAGCATTTACTGCAATTGTGCCATTTTGTGTAGACAATACAATTTGAATGAATCGTAGTATTAGATCATAACAAAGTGAATGTCCACTTAGCTTTGCAGTTGTACCTTGCTGCAAGTGTACCCTCAGACTGTCCAAAAATAGTATATTCCACCTATGCATGTCTCTATTTTTCTTACAAATATATGAAATGACATTCAAATGTGGATTTGATTCTCTACCAGCAAATGCAGAGACGAGTTTTTTGACACACCTCACTAACATTTGGAGTATTTCGACTGTGATTCAAAATTTAATGTTCTCTCCACTTTGCCCTTATACCATGCAGCAAGTGGATTCTCAGGCTATCCAAACCATAGTTTTATGTCTATGCCCATCTTTGCTCTTTTTATAACAAATATGAACTAACTTTTCAAACGTTAGGGTTCTAGCAAGATGTAATAACTTCAAAAACGTTTCAAAAGAGGACAAACTATTGACCAGAGCAGCCATATCTCATCTTCAGCCACCTTTCTGTGAATTGCAGTTAACTGATCGCTTAAGTCTTCTTGTCTAAGAAGTTGTTCCAACAAAGAGTGGCCTCCACTCAACTTTCTATTAAGCAACAGGTCTTTCAAATATAGTAGCACCATACCTTTTCTTGAAGGTTTGATATTTGTTGTTCGAATCTTCCCAAAGGTTTTTGACTGAAGTGTCATTCCAAATATCCAATAAATTCATCAGATGTGGGCAATTTTGATAACGAAAGAGATTCCTTGGGATGTTTATCAAAATCACAGATGCAGTGCCCATTTTGAGGGTTATCCTTTCATAGTCTCAGTAATCATGGACAGTGAGTATTTTGCGACTTCAAACAATAAAATTTGGCCAATTAATTTGTGTATTTCAAATAAGACTAGGTCTTCAAACGTTACCCATGTTTGCCAACATAACAAGAATAAGTAGACTAGTCACAAGAAACAGGGAACCTTACCAAGGTTTTACCAAATGAATTGCATTGACACTTTTCCATGGCAACAGACAATACAGGGATTATTATCAAAAATCAGAAAACAACAACTGAAATATATATATATATATATATAAACTTAGAAAACAACATGTGTAACTTATCTCAAAAATCCCTGACTCTAGCACTATTTTTCTGCACTTTCTGTTGTTATTCTACATGATGGTCCTCTGGCCTAGACACTGTTTTTCTGCACTTTACTGCTTTACTGTGTGTTCTACTTCTTCTCTGTGCCCCAATCTATAAACTGTCAATTGCTATTTCTGCCATCATTTGCATGCTTGAGCCCTTCATTCTTCAACAGGGGCTGAGCTGTACTCAGTGCACACTTGAACTGCTACCTCTATTCTATCTGCCCATTATTTATTTTCTGTTGCAACCAACTCACTAACCCTAGCCTGGCACAAATTTAAGAACACCATGTATATTGTAAATTTGTTCTTACCAGAGTCTGCCCAAGCAATAATGCCTTCTTTTTGCCAGCATTTTTTGTAATCACAAATTTCTCTAGGTCTTGCTACAGCATACTCATCCAGGGATTCTTTCTTATGTCAACCTCTTAGCACTGTTTGAGGGCAAGCATGCTTTAGACACTACTGATGCAAGCATGGGTCAGTGCAGACAGGATAAATCACAAGGTCCGAGTTCGAGCTTGTGTCTCGCAACCAAAAATATTGTACGAAGGCAAAAGAAAAAGTTGACATTGAATCCACCTTAATAGATTTAATTTATTAAAATATACAAATAATATATCCACAAACCTATAAAAATAGTTTAACAAAAATATTAAAATAATTCTACTTATTAAAGGCATTAATAAATAGACTAAAATTAAATTAAATTTAAATATTATTTTATTTTAAAAAATTAATAAAAAAGTAATAACTTTTGTTTACTAAGATAAGATAATATTTAGTTTTTATTAGCTTCAGTATTGAAATACAAAATGCATGTTTAATTTTATTATAAAATATAGAAAAACCAAAAAAAAATTAAAAATATAAACTAATCAGGAAATGCATATACATCGAAGAAATAAATATGGATAGTCATCAGCCTGCAAATCGTGTCCTCGCGTAACCTCTGATTTTCTGCCGGTGCCCCTTGCGACTTCAGGCCTCTATCCTTTTGCTGGTATCATCCTGGCTCTGGGTTTTTGCACTTTACGACCTTATAACTGTATCACACAGTCTCACCTAAACAAACTCCAGCCAAAAAACCGTGCCCTAGCTGCTAGTGGGACTGTTTCGAATTTCAGCGAATTTTATAATTTTATTAAATGTTCCAAACTTCAAACATGTAAATCAGCAAACAATGTGACAGAGCAGATAGGTGAAGCATTACTCTTCCTTGCATTCCACTACAACTAAGGCTCCTAACCACCCCAGCTCTCACTATAGCGGGCATGACCAAAATCTCTTGGAACACTAACACCGGAAGATTTTGGTTCATCAACTCAATGGCCTTATTTTGTTTATCACCTTACAGAATCTTCCCCACTTTTCCCTTTTTATCAGTGTTTTCTTGGAAGTATGCCTCTTCTATGTTAGCCCCTGCATGTCTATGCTTTATGACTGGTGCCTCTCTTCCTCTCTACTGTACCCATTGTGTATCAGTCCCGTTGCTTTATTTTTGGACATATGCGAACATTAATATAATTATATTTTCCTTTTTCTTTATATAAACCACACAATGGAAAGGGCATGCACACTTACTTATTATTGAGCATGAAAGTTACATTGCATAAATTGCTTTGATAGACAACCAATGCAGTTATTTATTGATAGATTTATTAATGTTTTAAGCTATTTATTAAGGCATTTTCATTTTCTCTATTTTTTTTGCACCAAATGGTGTAAACTATTCAGTATTGGAGAAGGGCTCATGCATTCCCGTCTCCAAAAGCCAAGGCTTCGGTTACATCATTAAGCCCTCAGGCACGTGTCCTTATGTAGTATTAACCATAAGCTGTTTTTAATGCACAAAATGAAGCAATCTTTCAAAAAATGGATGTCACCTAAATGCCCAGGAATCCACTGCCAAGGGTCCTTGGTTCATTAAAAAATACCAATTTATTTGGCATTGGCATACGTGCCCACAAACAGAAAAAGTGGGCAATCCAATTCAGATCAGATCACCATTCATCCCTGTGGCAATAAACTCCCCTTTTTGTAGAGTAATGCTTCTATGTTATAAATCTTATGTGTAACCTTACCTAAAGGGATGGATACGATTTATGAAGTCATTGCCTTAAGGAACATCTTTATAAAAGGAGGTCTAAACATTAGTATATTAAAAACTCACCTGCACAGAAAAGGCTGAACAACAAAAGGAAGATGTACCAGCAGTGAAAAGTTGGATCTCTAGTCTCAATCAGTCAATCATACTAGACATCCATTCCAAAGGAGGAAAATGAGGATAAGTAAGAATAGCTCTATTTATCAAGCATGATTCACAAAGGAATAGCCTATTTATCAAACATGCTTCACAAAGCCAAGACATGTGAGAGTAAAACATAATAAGTTACTTGTAAAGAATCTAAAGATGAAGACTCACCTGTCTGTGACCATGTCAAGCACAGCTCCAAAAGTAGATGCTGAAAAAATGAACAAGAGATCATTCATAGCAGCAAAGAGTGACTAAAAGGAAGAGAGGTGTTTACAGAACAGGCCATTATCAAAATGCAATATCTGCTTTAACTCCTTTAATATCTCAGCAATAGAAAAGAAAATTATTGCTACAGCCAGCTCATTAGCAGTGCTAATGATTGAAAAAAAATCATTTTCCAATCAAGGAAGAATGTTAGGTCAAAGATATTACAATATCTGCTTTAACTCCTTTAATGTCTCAGCAATAGATAAGAAAATTATTGCTACAGCCAACTCATTAGCAGTGCTAATGATTGAAAAAAAATCATTTTCCAATCAAGGAAGAATGTTAGGTCAAAGATATTACCTTGGTTGAGCATGCGGGCAAAACGCCCATCCAATTCATCGCAGACAAAGCTGCATATCCAGAATCAAGATACAGATATTATCATATGATCAGATTATAAAAATGAAAACGCTACAATGTTCTTCAGGGATCAACTTTTTAGTTTGATTTGATTCTGATGTTTCAAATATCTATGCTAAACCCTTCATGAGGAAAAGAGTAGAAAGGTCAATGATTACTAAATTGCAATTTGATAGACTGATCTAACCAATACTAGTAAGTTTGTTACAATGAGAGCTTTTCGATTCAACTCTGTTAGTTCTTGGGCATCATTACAAGCTCATACATTCCATAAGAGTCATTGCTCAAAGCACTGGAATTTAATACTGCAAACACAATTTCTTAGTTACAAATTCCAGACGTATTTAACTCCTCATACTCCAAAAATGGCTTGACATGAAGTGAAACAGAACAATAAAATGTTACAGTAAAGCTAAACAACATCACCTGAAAAAATAGAGAGCAGCAAAGAGATTTTTGTTGGAGAAGCTTTCTCCAAATGCTATAATATTTGCCACTATCCTTGCATATCCTAGATTTTTAGTACACAACTAAAATCAGCATTTGAGTGTTAGAAAACATTAGAGAGATTCGGAGGAAGCAATGGTATAGTATATTTACCAATTAAATTTGGAACATAAAGATAGATGGGCCATGATTTGAGATCTTTTTCTTTATGTTTTGCCATACCTGCAAAACAAAAACAGATGTCTTTATTAACCTTCCTTCATATTATCTACGTCTTAACCTTCAAAACCATATGTCTTAACCTTCAAGATCCTAGTGACATGACAATAAAAATATCCAAACTCACACCAGAACAATAGGCCTCATTTATTTAATTTCTTAAAGGTGGGCAGGGAGTTTACGAATAATGTAGATGGAAGATATTAAGAGGATTTTAATGCTAACATACAAACTCTGGAAAGGTCTATACAGTTTTCCTTGCTTGATGATGAAAACATGTGTGCTCCACGGTGACGTTCACAAATTTAAATTCAAAAGAGGTGGAATTGTACACCTCTTTAAACAATATAAGGTAAATGAAAACAGCAATTTTCTTGTAAATGTTTTACAAGGCGGTTCTTATGCGCTAAATTGTTGTCTTGCTTAGCAGGAACCTAAAAACTACTTCTATCTTTAAACTTCTATATCAATGTTCACAGCAATGTAACTAAACTCACCGGTTACCCAATGAGTCTACCAAGCCTTGTACTAGGCATGCTTAAATGAGCCCGACAGACCCGCTGCAGAGAATTGGTGAGTTTCTGACAGTCTCACTGGTTTGTGCAACTCATGGTCCAAACAACAAGGCCAATAAAATAAACAACTAACATTTTTTAATGTCCCTTATTGGGACTTTCATTAATTTATTTTATTTTTCTTTGCAATCTAGTTCCATATATTTTCTCTCTATTTCTCCATATTTCTGAATGAATCCTTTCTCAATGTTAATATTCTGTATATATAGTCTTCTTCTTTGAAGTCTTGTCTTTACATAAATGATATTATCTTGTTAACTGTGAAGGAAGTCTTCATCAAACCTTTTCAAATAGGGGAATGTCCCAATAAAATTTTGTAAACCTCTCAAGGACAATGGGTCCTGTGACAGTTAAAAAGATAGTTGCTCCTACCAATGCCATTTGTACAATGAATTGTTTTATTTTCATTATATAATTATCAGGGCTTAGGCCTTTTACCAATCAAAACAAATTATATTATATTAATTTTATATATATATATATATATATATAAAACCATTTTATTGTAGAAAATCTATTTATTTATATCCTAATTAATTTTCATATTATGATAATATTAAATGCATGATTATATACTAGGTCACAGAATACGTCGAATTTCAACCATGAGATTCAAATTTAAGTGAATTTTTACTCTTTTCAAACTACATCCAAATTTTATGATATTTTATATAATACTGTTATTTTATTTTAAATTATTTTATTTTAAATTATTTTATTTCAAAATGATACTGAGTTATTGAGTTAAAATATTTAGCAAATTTAAACTATTTTGACAATTTTGTGGACTTATTACTAATATTTAAAAATACATAAATATATATATAACTTAATTTAATGTCGATTTTTTTCTGAATTTTTACCCTTGCCAGATTTCATTCGAATTTAATGATTGACAAACTCGAACTCGACTTCGAACCTTGTAACTTAGATTATATATAATATCTATTTTATAAATATATAATATTTGTATTATTATTACTCTATGTTATAATTTTATTATTATAATATATTATTATTATTATTTGTATTTGTTTATTAAATCTTTTATCAAGAGGAGAATGTTATAATTAGGTTCTAAGCAGGGCACATGGCAGTCCTCCCCTCTCAAATTTTACTTGTCCTCAAGCAAAGACCATTTATACATAGTTTTTCCAGTGGAACCCATATACAAAGCATATGATTGGATGCAAGAAGACACAAGGTATTTGTAGAGTATATCTCAATGCATAAAAACACAAAACATATGCTAAGCAAACACGAGTGCATGAAGACATGAAGTAGACACATGAATGCATGAAGATACGAAGTAGACACGATGCAAACATATAATACATGCATTCTTGATTAATGTCTTACAATTTGCAATAAACTAGGGTTAAGAAAAGATTTACAAAATTTACCTCTTCAATAGAATCTTGCAACCACAAGTGATCATTAGTATATATGTGTATGCATAAGCTTCAAGTAAATGTGAGTCAAGATAATTTACTCCGAGCCAATCCAATACTTCCACACGAGGTGGCCTAATTAGTGGGACACTTGTTTTGTTTTTCTCTTATTATCATTCTTAGTCAAGAAGAATACTTAGGATGTAATATATTGCTTAGGCACCAAACTCAATGGTCTCCCTCAAGGTTTCCGTAGATCCAAGCCCTTGGGCCCATCTTGGACATGTCGTCAAGGCATTCTTTGGGGACGCTAATCCTTACCCATCTTGAAACAATCTGTTGATTGGATTTACTAGCCTCTCCCTGAATACACCTTGTTCTCTCTCCTAAGGTTACCCTTATAGGTAAGTTAGTAATAAACTATATATGAGTTGAAAAATCCATGCTATTCCGGTTATAACTTTGGTCTAGAAGGAACGTTAAGAAGCAATAGGTTGCTTTGACACCAAACTCAACACTCTCCCTCAAAGTTTTGTAGATCCAAGCCCTTAATCCCATCTTGGACATGTCCTCAAGGCATTTTCGGGGATGTCAATCCTTACCCATCTCGGAATAACCTGTTGGCTGGGTTTATACAGGCCTTTCCAATATTGTATCCCTAACTATTCCTTCTAGCTTAGACATAAAATGAGACTGAGCATCGATATTGTTTAAATGAATAGATTAATAAATAAAATACTTCCCTCAAAGATGCATAAAGTCTTGTTCTAGTGATAAAATATCCTTCCATTTGTGTTTGTTATGTATTTTATGCCTGACTGTCTTAGACGTAGATTGCAGAACAATCCTTATTTGTTTATACCCTTCCCGGGTATTGTGTGCAATAATGTCTGCTGGTTATATATGTTGTTTAGGCTATATTTGCCATTTTGGCTAATTGTATTTAGATTCTTTTCCATCTTATATTCATGTCTGTTTCGCTGATGTTCCGTTATTGATATGAAAATAAACAAATATATTCCTTCACGTCAATCTATATCAAGATCTGCTTATTTCTCATTCTCTTTTCCACATTATTATCCACAGATCTGCTCTTACACCTTTTTATTTTTAATATATATCTTCCATATCATCCTCACATTTTTAATTTCACTACATTCCATTATTTATATCATACAGCTTATCTCTTTTGAAATGTCATAGCTGTATTCGCACATTTTATGATCACATCTTTTCAATAGTTAAGATTCAGAATTGATTTGTATTCAAACTAACTGCACCATTTATTTATTACTATCGCTTTATTTGTAATTGATTCTTAAACATCTTGTAACCATTTTAAAAGTGATTGCAAACTCCAATAAATTGAAACTGACTCATTATAGCAACTCACAATAACTTTGGTGTCTTATCTTGATTGCTTCTTGACTCTAAAACTGATTTATGAGTGATGATTTGGCAAGTTTAACATCCATATCAGCTGCCCCTGATGTCGTATTTCTGTTGCTCATCATGATCACTCCGGTTTCCGTCAAGTTTCATGTCTTGCGGGGCTTCTTGGCTGTTTACATCTCACACATGGTGCCAATGATAGGTTCAACCTTATATAAGGTAAGTGTTGTCATTAATAGTCATTGACACCTTTCGTAATCATTAAACATAAAACTATGTTGACTTTTTTACTTGTCTCGATACCTCTTTACAAACCACCATAATTCCTTAATTTATCACTGACTTATCTTTGTCACTGTTGCTTCTTATGTCATTGGAACTCTGAATATGTTTATTGTCTTTAGCAACCATAGTATGTGATGCTGCCTTCTGCATCACGTTTATAAGTCGCTCCATTTGAATATGAAAAACACAGTTAAACCTTCATCGCTTATTGGATGAGTTCTGTTACTTCTTTTGTTTGTACTTTTATTGGCATCGCATAACACAGTTCCAAGCAATTAAATATTGCCGCCTTAGGGAATATTATAGTCACTCATATGCAATGGATATTTGTTAACTTTCATTACTGTTTTGAATATGACTGTGCCTTGTATTTATCGTGCCTCATCACTGATTTGATAACCTTGCTTGGTTCTGTAAGTGCTTCCCAGTTCATAACAGGTTCTTGTAGTTTTAATGGTGATATCACAGGTTGGCAGAATTGGAGCTTTGATACCAATTGTAATGTCCCTTATTGACACCTTCATTAATTTATTTTATTTCTATGATTGCAGACTAGTTCTATGTGTTTTGAAATTTTCTCTCTATTTCTCCATGTTTCTGAATGAATCGTTTCTCAATGTTAATATTCTGTATATATAAATTTCTTCTCTAAAGTCATGTCTTTGCATAAATAATATGTTCTGTAAGTGTTTCCCAGTTCATAACAGGTTCTTGTAGTTTTAATGGCAATATCATAGGTTGACAGAATTGGAGCTTTGATACCAATTGTAATGTCCGTTATTGACACCTTCATTAATTTATTTTATTTCTATGATTGCAAACTAGTTCTATGTATTTTGAAATCTGCTCTCTATTTCTCCATGTTTCTGAATGAATCCTTTCTCAATGTTAATATTCAGTATATATAGTTTTCTTCTCTAAAGTCTTTTCTGTAATGTCCCCATTTTAGCAGCTGACCAAGTGTGTGTGCGTTAGCCTTGTTCTACATGGTCCCGAAGGCTAAAGAAGGGTTTAATGGGATCTTGGAGTGTTTTGGCCTAGTCATTTCCAGTTTGGGCCAAAACGAAGTTGATTTACTCAGTTTCAGGCATACTTACTATTTTTAATAAGTCGACAGGACACAGTGCAGGTCAATTTTGGTGATTGGATTTGATACTCCTTGGTGAGAGCTTTCCGATGAGCTATCACTCGCATTATTCGGAGTCCGGTTGCTGATACATTTTAATGCTTGAAGTTTTATTAAAGTAACGTCTAATTTAATTGTAAAATATTAAAGTGTTACTTTAATATTTATTTTATGGGGATGTGTACCCAAGGGAGACATAAGGGGTATTTTAATATATGTTTTATATACTACACATCTTTTATCCCACATTGCCCATATTAGTTGAGCGGACCCTTGGAAATAGAATAAAAGAAAGCATTTGTGGCTTCATTAGCCAGGGTTGAATATGAGAAGAAATTGGTGTGTGAGTTGCAGCTCCGTTCTTGGCATTTGAGGACGTTTATCCTCTCTTGTAATATTCTAGACGTCATTCACTTGGGGTTTGGCCTTTGGAATTCTTTGTTATCGGCTTCATTATCAAGCAGTTTAATTGCATTTCTGGCTACAGGTAGATTTGGTATTTTGCTCATATCTTCTTCACTACTTGTCCGATGCTTATGCCGCTTTGAGGGAATGATATTACCAAGGTAGTGGACTGATTGAAGGACAAAGTACTGTAGCAGCAAGTTCGAAAGCATGGGCTGGAGTATTATGTCAATAATGCTGAAGTAATTAGTGAGTTGATAAATCTGCCATGTATTTGGTTTTATGAATTCTGAAAATAACATTTTATTAGTAGCAGTTCATTTCCACTTTGCATATTATAGTAGCTTATTTCTTGTTTATGTTGTATGATACCAATTCT
Source organism: Cupressus sempervirens (assembly GCA_028749045.1). Taxonomy (NCBI): domain Eukaryota; kingdom Viridiplantae; phylum Streptophyta; class Pinopsida; order Cupressales; family Cupressaceae; genus Cupressus; species Cupressus sempervirens. The sequence goes on along the minus strand of CM053787.1, from coordinate 777,109,006 downwards.
ATGCACAAAACACAACAAACAAATAAACATCTGATTTTTGGAGTTATAAGGGGTTTAAAACATTAAATGGAGAAATAAGAGGTTGAATGCAAACTGTTTGACATAATTCCTTTCAGCAATTTGGTTTAGTTTTTGGGACATTCAGGGGTGCCCATTTCAGTGGTATCAGAGCTATAAGTCCTACCATCCTGTGGAGGTCTTATAGGGAATTTCGAACAGCCGGATAGAGGGAAAAGTGTTTGACGAAATGTCAAAACACTAAAATCAGAAATAAAAAAAAACACAGGCTAAGCATTTATATTTGAGCATGCAACAGGGGCCTTATAATTTCCGCGATACCAGAGCAAGACAAAATAGGATTTTAGACTTGAAAAGCAAACAGTCTAGTACATCCGTGCAGAGGGACATTGAATCTAGCCATACAGACACAGAGGAGATATTCTTTGATCAAGACAACAATATGGGTGATTGAGATGACAAGAATACAGGATTAGGTGGAGGCGGGAATGCTGGTCCAGATCAGGGGGACGTAATGTTCAGACAATTACTGGATACATTAGAGCAGGGGCAGCGTATGCAGCAGGAGCAGAATACGCGAATGGACATGATGTTGCAGCTCATGGCTAGACAGATGGGTGTCAATATTAATCCAGGTGATGCCAACAACAGAAACAATAACAATGAGGGAAACAATAACAATGGGGGAAACAATAACCATAGAGGCCAAGGCAACAACAATGGTCCTGAGAATAACATTAATGGTAATAATGGACACAGCAACAATGGGAATGAGGCTGATAACTTTAGACAAGTTGCACGCCCAGCGCGGACTGCGAGCTCGAGACCTCTTCTACCCACCTTCCAACCCAGAGATCCAGTTCAACCAGTAAACGAACCGCAGATTACCGAGTTACAGGATCAGTTCAGAAGGGACTGGGAGGCTAGTGGACCCGAGTTTCAGGCGGATATTTCTCTCAGAGATTATATGGACTTGAGGATGAGACACATGCCTAGAGCAGGAGGGAGGAATCAAAACTTTGAGCTGAGAAAGAAAGTTGGAAAACTTTCCTTACCTTATTATGATGCTTCAAGGAAGATGGCTGCACGAGCTTGGGTGTAGAAGGTAGATACATACTTGCAGCTAAATCCTATGCCTGAGGAGGAGGCTATCAAGTATGCGGCTATGCACTTGGATGGTGTTGCACATGAATGGTGGCATCATGGCATGGTGACTTTGGGGCATAATCAGATTACATCCTATGAGGAATTCACCGAAACATTGATTGAGAGATTTGACACTAGGGACCCCGAGTTACATTTCAAGCAACTAGCACAGTTAAAACAGTCAAGTTCTGTGGATGCTTACATTGCCGAGTTTCAGTGCTTGTCTGTACTTATTACTGATATCTCTCCTAGGAGATTGGTGGTGTTATTTTGTGATGGTTTTGCTGATCCATTACGAGGTTGGGTGAAGGGACATGATCCACTCACCTTAGCTGAAGCAACTAAAAAGGCACGAGATTTAGCCCCTTCGGTATACAAAGGAAAAAACTATTCAACAGATTCTTCCTACCGCAAGGACAAAGACAAAAAACCGTTTCAGAAAGAGTATAGCAAACCCAAAGAAGGATCAAAAGGACTAGACAATGAAACCTTGAATGAACTTCGAAAGAAGAAGCTGTGCTTCCATTGTAGAGAGCCTTGGGACTTATCTCATAAATGTTCTCTCAAGGCTAAGGCAAATGAAATGGAGTATTTTTCAGCAGAAGATTCAGAATCAAAGGGGGAGGATCAGCGCTCCGATTCAAATGAGGTTAACACTATAGAGGAGAGCAGCATTCCTAAGGATGATAGATCGTTGGCACGTTTGACAGGGGCCCAAAAGGCAATCACATTTCAGGTCAGGGGTACTATCCAGGGGCAGAAAGTGATATCTCTTATTGACACTGGGGCTACACATAACTTCATAGATGCACAGTTGGTAGGCAGGAGAGGGTTACAGACAGAGGAGCATGATGGGTTTAGAGTCATAGTGGCTAACGGTGATAAATTATTATGCACTCAGAAGATATCTAATCTTCACATCAGGTTTGGAGATGGCTACGAGTTGAAGGATGAGTTCTATGTTGTGGACATGGGAGATTATGATGTCATCCTCGGCATGACATGGATGGCTTCACTAGTGGAGTTCACACTCAACCTAGCGAAATTGGAGATGAGATTCCAGCATGAGGGCAGAATTGTGGTACTTAGAGGACTTTTAAATGGAGGTTGCAGAGTAGTGTCCTTGAGGAGAATGCAGAGACTTTTTCGTCATGATGACATAGAGTGGGCGGCAGAGTGCTACATTATGCCAACTTCACCAAAGCCACAAGAAAAGAGTCATCCACCAGATATCCAGAAGATACTTGATAGACACGCTAAAGTATTTAGCGATATTCCTCATGGGGTTCCTCCTAACAGAGGGATGGAACATGTTATTGAGCTCGAGGAGGGAGCCAAACCAGTTATGATTACTCCCTATCGTCATCCTAAGAAACAAAAGGATGAGATAGAGAAGGCGATTAAAAATTTGTTGGAGATGGGGCATATCAAGCCCAGTAAGAGCCCCTTTGCTTCAGCAGTAGTATTGGTAAAGAAGAAGGATGGGATGATGCGCATGTGCATCGATTACAGGGCACTGAATAAGAAAACAATTAAAAACAGGTATCCCATTCCTACGATTGATGAGCTGATTGATGAGTTGGATGGGGCATGCTTCTTCACCAAAATTGATTTGCGATCCGGATACCATCAGATCAGGATGAGAGCAAAGGACATTGAGAAAACAACCTTCCAATGTCACTATGGCCACTTTGAGTTCATGGTTATGCCATTTGGTCTAACCAATGCACCCGCTACATTTCAAAGTTGTATGAACCAGGTATTCAGGAAGCAACTAAGGAGATTTGTCTTGATCTTCTTTGATGACATCTTGGTCTTCAGTAAGACCTAGGAGGAGCACTTACATCATCTAGAGGAGGTGTTATCTATTCTGGAGAGAGAGTCATTGTATGCCAACAAATCTAAATGTGAGTTTGGCATGACTGAGCTCCTTTACCTTGGGCATATCATTAGTGCAGATGGCGTTCAGGTTGATCTCGAAAAGATTAGAGCTATTGTAGAGTGGCCTACTCCCACAAACCTTACACAGCTTAAGGGATTCTTTGGTTTATGTGGTTTTTGTAAGAGGTTTGTTAAGGGATTCTCACAGATTGCTACACCTTTGACAAATCTTACCAGGAAAGGAGCCTTCGTGTGGATAGGGGCAGCAAAGAGGTGTTTTGAGCATTTCAAGTAGGTAATGTCTTCATGTCCAGTTCTAACTCTACCGGATTTCACGAAGCCTTTTGAGCTTCATTGTGATGCATAAGGTGATGGGATTGGAGCAGTATTGATGCAGGAGAAGCATCCCATTGCATTCGAGAGTAGGAAGCTCCGGGGAGTTGAGAAGAGTTATTCTGTCTATGACCGGGAGATGTTGGCCATAATGCATGCATTGGCCAAATTTCGATCATATTTGGTAGGTGGACGTTTTGTGATCAAGACTGATCACAACAGTATTAAATACTTCATGAGTCAACGTGATCTTAATGACCGGCAACAAAAATGGGTGACTAAATTGCAGGCTTATGACTTTGACATAAAGTTTGTCAAAGGTAAGAAAAATGTGGTGGCTGATGCCTTATCTCGGAGACCTCACTTATGTGCTCTAGCAGAGATTTCAGGAGATTGGAGAGATCGGATTATAGCAGAGTATGTCAGAGATGCTTGGGCTTCTGGATTGATTTCAGGTACCATACAGGATGATCACTATGAGGTGATAGATGGATTGATCAGAGTTCAGGACAGGGTTTATTTGATTCCGTCATCACATTTGAGAGAGGTGATACTGAAGGCATTTCATGATGCACCCAGAGCTGGACATCCGGGGGTCTTCAAGACTTACAGGCAAATCCGAGAGCGGTTTTCATGGAAAGGGCTCAAGGATGATGTTCAGAGGTATGTCAAGGAGTGTGTGGTTTGTCAAAAGAATAAGGGAGAGCACACATTTCCTGCAGGTTTATTACAGCCCTTGCCCATTCCTGATAGGAAATGGGAAAGTATTTCGATGGACTTCATCACTGGTTTACCACGAGTGCAGGGAAGGGATTGCATCTATGTGGTGGTGGACCGCTTGACAAAGTTTGCTCACTTCTTTGCTATTCCGTCCACTTACACAACAGCACAGGTGGCAGATCTTTTCTTTAGAGAGATATTCCGGTTACATGGGCTGCCCAGATTCATTGCCAGCGACCGGGATAGTAAGTTTATGAGTGTTTTTTGGCAAGAGTTGTTTAGGTTGTGTGGTACAGATCTTACACCTAGCACTAGTTATCATCCACAAACAGATGGGCAAATAGAGATTGTGAATAAATGGGTGGAAAGATATTTGAAGAACTATGTAACTGCACAACAAAAGGCTTGGATCAGATGGTTGCATATGGAAGAGTATTGTTATAACACCACTTATCATATGTCCATCAAGATGACTCCTTTCGTGGCACTCTATGGTTATGAAGCACCTAGCTTCATGGATTTAGTTTTGGGGGACAGTAGAGTGCCCAAAGCCAAAAACTTATTGCAGGATAGTCAGGACATCCTGAAAGTGCTCAAAGAGAATATAAAACAGGCCCAGAATCAACAGAAATTGTATGCTGATCAGCACCGAATAGAGCGTAGCTTCGAGGTAGGGGATATGGTTTACTTGAGGCTACAACCATATAGACAGTCATCGCTCAAGAAGAGCGGAGCTGAAAAGTTGAAACCTAGATTTTATGGTCCCTACAGGGTGATTCGCAAAGTGGGCAAAGTCGCCTATGAGCTTGAGCTTCCATAGGGCAATCGAGTGCACAATGTGTTTCACGTGTCTAGGCTTAAGAAAGCCATTGGTCAAAATGTAGTGCCTTTTGTAGATTTACATCCTTTGAATAAGGAGGGAAAGCTTGTGTTAGTACCCGAGGCTATTCTGGACACCAGAGAGAGGAAGCTTAGAAACAAGATAGTGAAGGAGTATTTGGTCAGATGGAGAGACCTGCCGGAAGAAGATTCTACATGGGAGAGTGAGCAGGTTATTCAGCAGGCTGGACTGAGATTGCTTGAGGACAAGCAATTTCAAGGGGGGCGGATTGTAATGTCCCCATTTTAGCAACTAACCAAGTGTGTGTGCGTTAGCCTTGTTCTACATGGTCCCAAGGGCTAACGAAGGGTTTAATGGGATCCTGAAGTGTTTTGGCCTAGTCATTTCCAGTTTGGGCCAAAACGAAATTGATTTACTCAGTTTCAGGCATACTTACTATTTTTAGTAAGTCGGCAGGACACAGTGCAAGTCAATTTTGGTGATTGGATTTGATACTCCTTGGTGAGAGCTTTCCGATGAGCTATCACTCGCATTATTCGGAGTCCGATTGCTAATACATTTTAATGCCTGAAGTTTTATTAAAGTAACGTCTAATTTAATTGTAAAATATTAAAGTGTTACTTTAATATTTATTTCATGGGGATGTGTACCCAAGGGAGACATAAGGGGTATTTTAATATATGTTTTATATACTGCACATCTTTTATCCCACATTGCCCATATGAGTTGAGCGGACCCTTGGAAATAGAATAAAAGGAAGCATTTGTGGCTTCATTAGCCAGGGTTGAATATGAGAAAAAATTGGTGTATGAGTTGCAGCTCCATTCTTAGCATTTGAGGACGTTTATCCTCTCTTTTAACATTCTAGACGTCATTCCCTTGGGGTTTGGCTTTTGGAATTCTTTGTTATCGGCTTCATTATCAGGCAGTTTAGTTGCATTTCCGGCTACAGGCAGATTTGGTATTTTGCTCATATCTTCTTCACTACTTGTCCGATGCTTATGCCGCTTTGAAGGAATGATATTACCAAGGTAGTGGACTGATTGAAGGACAAAGTACTGTAGCAACAAGTTCGAAAGCATGGGCTGGAGTATTATGTCAATAATGCTGAAGTAATTAGTGAGTTGATAAATCTGCCATGTATTTGGTTTTATGAATTCTGAAAATAACATTTTATTGGCAGCAGTTCATTTCCAATTTGCATATTATAGTGGTTTCTTTCTTGTTTATGTTGTTTGATACCAATTCCATGCACAAAACGCAACAAACAAATAAACATCTGATTTCTGGAGTTATAAGGGGTTTAAAACATTAAACGAAGAAATAAGAGGTTGAATGCAAACTGTTTGACATAATTTCTTTCAGCAATTTGGTTTAGTTTTTGGGACATTCAGGGGTGCCCATTACATTTTCTTTGCATAAATAATATTGTCTTGTTAATAATTATATTATATTAATTATATATTATTTTACTATTTTATTGTAGCAAATCTATTTATTAATTATTTATTTATATTCTAATTAATTTTCATATTTTGATAATATTAAATACATGATTATATAAAAGATTTATATTATAAATATATAATATTTGTATTATTATTGCTTTATATTATAATTTTATTATTATCATATATTATTATTATTTGTATTTGTTTATTAAATCTTTCTTCGAGAGGAGTATGTCATAATTAGATTCTAAGCAAGAGACATGACACATTTTAAACCTACAAAAGTTGGAAGACAAAAATATGGGTAACAAGAAAGGGACATAACTTTAGAGCAAAAAGAAGGGAAAAAACAAATTGCAAGCAAATCTTGAGCTCGTATTTATGTCCATTGTATTAAAAAAAGTAGATGTACTACTGGCTCAACAATTTTTTATGACTTTTACTGGCACCAAAAACTTGCCAAATTTTTGACAAAAACTCATCGAGTACTTGCCAAGTTTTTGCCAAAAACTTGCAGTTTTATAACTTAAAGGCAAAAATGGATCAAATTAATTGCATTTCTCAATTCTTCACTTGTATTCTGCTAACAGAGGGAAAATAGTCTTCCAAACACTTGTATTTCAAACACTAGCAAACAGATTTCCATTGATTTGAAGCAGATTTGAGGCAGATTTGAAGTGGATTTGAAGTGGTTTTTGAAGAGGACGACATCAATGATTTGAGAGGCAGGCTATGGAGGAGGAGACGGATTTGGTTTCATACTAGATGACATTGAGTCAAATGAGGAGAAATTGCTAGTGCCAAGAGAAGCTAAAGGCAGACCTACATCCAGGATGGAGAACGAGCCATAGACTAAGTCAGACATACCGAACGAGGAGCCACGGTTATGCCCAATGCAAACTTCTAGGAATGGACCCTCCAGTTCTACCTCTCCATTAGGTTAACTAGAGTTGGGAAGACAAAGATGTAATTGTAATGACGTATTTACTTCTAGTTTTCCATAAATTATTTACTTTTTCCTTCCATCCATCAAAATTCCTCATGAGAATGCAATTTTCTACCCACTTTGCATTTAAATATATCTATACTAAGCTTGTTTCTTTTGTATTCCCATTTATCGACTCATTGGATGCATCTAATCATTGAAGTTTGCAAAAACTTACATTTCTAATTAAATTTAAGCAATATTTAGTTTCCCAAGTTTTTGCCGAAAATTGGCCGAGTTTTTCCCAAATTTGTCTTTCAGGCCTTCGGAATTTTTGACTTTGGCGTGTTTTCTAACTATGAAATTTCTACTATCAAATTAGATCACTAAGGTCAAGGATCTTGTTTTACTAAGGACTATGCACACATGGGTTGATCAAGTTGAGTTTGAAGAAGAAGCAATTACAGTGACGAAGGAGGAGAGAGGACGAGCAAATCCCATGGATGCTTCTAACATGGGTGTAGCAACATTGAGGACCTATCTAAGACGTAAGCACTAGGCCTACTATTTAAGAATCATGTTTACTTCAGCTAAGATCCACTTTTGCACGCATTTCTCTTATGTATCCTTGGGTATGTGAGCTTGTAATTGATTAAGTTTTCATGTACTTAAATTGAATGAGAAAAATGCATAGACAAACATGTTCTTTAAAATATCTCTATAGCCCATCTTTCTTCAAATTCCCAACTTTCATGCCAAGTCCAAGTCCAAAATCAACCTGCCAACTATTCGTCTAGTAATTATAATTCATGATGCGCCAGATATAGCTCATGCACTGAAGAAAAGGAATTACCAAAGGCCATTAGGAGTATTAAAGCACTCTATGAACACCCGAAACAAATAGAAAGATAAATATAAGAAGCCTAAAGTACTTAAAAGGGCATCAACACTATTTTAAAAAGTCTCAAAAACCAATGCGCTCATTTAACCCTGGGATGCAGATGTCGATGCTTGCAGAAGTGGATGCGGGTGCGGAGGAGTTAGGGATGCATGGGGATGCTTGGCTAGTGCATAGAACTTATTTCCAGGCATTTTTCACATGGATTTTTTAACATAAAATCCTGTCAAACATCGAATGCGTTCAGGGTGATTTCCACTCATCCCCTCACTAACAAAAAGAAACAAAGCAACTAAAGACATGTGGTGATGGGTGAATTGGCAAGGGATCATAGGAAATGGGCAGCGAATCAATATAATCGACAATCTAGCATTGGTTTTAACTTGGTCATTACCCGAACAGATTCCTTTATGAACTTTCCTCTTTGTCTCCTATGTTATAAGTAATAAATTATATATGTTTAAAATGGTATATGTAAAATTTAAGCTTATTAATTAATAAATATATTATTATATACATTTTATATTTTATATTATTTAGGCAAGAGCCTACAACACAATGGTAACTTGTCTCTAATGTGGGAGGTCTTGTGTTCGAGTCTACTCGAACTTCACACAAAAATAATTAATTACACTGAATAATAATAAATCTAGGCTTCAGCCCATTATCGAGAAAAAAAATTATATTATTTAAACTGTAAGTAATAAATTATATGTTAAAATACTATATGTAAAATTTAAGAGTATTATTAATAATATAATAGATAGAGAGAGAGAGAGAGAGAGAGAGAGAGAGAGAGAGGGAGAGAGAATTTAATATTATTGATTATATAAGTAAAAAGACTACTATTTTATTATTGAATCTTATTTCAAACTAAGACATCACACATATGAATTCATTTATATATATATATATAATTGTGTGTATTTCTTTCCTTTTTTTGCATATACATACATACATATATATATATATATATATATATATATTTGCATACAGATTATATATACACACACACACACACATATATATCCATATATATATATACATATCCATACACATCTGCATCCCCCTAAAAAACACTCTGTGCACCTGCTTCTCGGATCCACATCCGAATTGGTAACTTAGATTTATAGTCATAAAAGGAGTTTTTCTAGGCTAGATGAGCCCATTGTCTTCCCAATGTTAAATGTTCAATGTCCATAACTAGGCCCAAGCAAGATTCTACGAAAGTTATTTGTGAATGCATACGAGATTAACCTTCATCCAGGCATGGGTATTGACCAATCTTCAATGTGATTGACTTAAATCCATACAGAGGTGTTGCTGATGAAGAAACATCAGAGTTCAAAGTTAAAAATCAACTAGGACCACAGAGCAACCAAATCAGCTCTGCTAGAAATTGAATGCATTCAGATAAACAGCTGCTCAAGAAAATGCGGTAAGGAGTATTTCAGGTACTTGGTGAAATGGCAATATCATTCTTTGCAAGATGTCTCGACTGACTGCACTGGGATCTCCAAATATGACCATTCCATTTATAACCTCATGAACTAAAGTTCTTGATCCATTGATCTCTAGGAGAGCTTGACGCAAGAGCCACCCATTGTTTTAGGTTTCATTTTTTCGGTTGTGTTTACCTTGACCTATTTTCGGTTTGTTGTCAAACTTTGGTTTCCAATTGTCAAATTCCTTCTCTTTGACATGTGGCACATTTAGGATGGAATTCACCTCAGCTTGATTGGTAAAAGAGATTCTCAAGTCTTGTTTCTCTGATCCTCTTCCAGACTGTTAATGATTAGCTTCAGTCGGAATCCTCATATCCCTGGCCAGCTCTCATATATGTGGCAGCTTCATCAAAAGAGATAAAAATAAAATAAAGTTGCTATGAGCCAGTCAGCCAACTATGCCCAGCCAGCCAACTAGGACACATGCCTTTTGGAGATTTAAGGCGCATATTTATGGAGAATCAAATACTTATCCAATAATATTCAAGTGACAAATACAAGGAATAGCAGCAGATCGAATACAAAGGAGGAGAAGCAGATGGAACTCGGTTAAAAGGCAGCAGATCTATTGAAGATAACTGTCTATTATAGCAGATCTATATTGAAGAATATCAGATCTGATCTATATATTGCTGATCATTTACAGTCATTCTCTGCCTTATAATTGGAGAAGTTGTAATCTGAATTATACCATTTGATCAAAATAATAAAAGATTCTTGCTTGGTTTTTCACCTTCAAGTCTGAAGGTTTTCCCAGGATAAATGCAGTATTATCTTGTGTAATTTACTTTACATATGCATTTTGTTAATCTGATTTTAATTTAACAAGGACAAGAATTACTTACGGTAGTTAGGTCACAGGAAATGGTTACGAGGCGTGATGGAAAGAACGAGGGACAGCTTTTCTAAAAGTTGATTGGATTGGCTAAACACCAGGAGATTGACAGTTCAAAGGAGGATAACCAATCAGCTTCAGGGAGGTGTCATTCTGACAAAGTTGATCAGGGAGAACAACAGTCTGTGTAAGAGACTGCAAAAGATCGATTAGAAGGGAAGAGTCCAGTTGTGAGAAGGAAAAAACTAATTCTAGGAAGGATCTGTCAAATATTGTAAACATCCTTTCCAGAACTAAATGAACATTCCTCATTATATTTTCTAATCTATCATTGTTCTTTTCCACCAATGAATTAAGGTGGGGACGGGTACGTTGATTGAATGATCTGTTTAGTGTCCAGTCAATTTTGAAAATTTATCTTTTTTATTTCCAATCGCCTTGGCTCAAGTAGTCAGCCTTTCATCTGAAGGTTCCTGTTGCATTGAAGCAAATGTTTCTGATGGTTTCTTTAAATCTGTTCTGAAGTTTCCTGTCATCACTAGAGGCTCTTGTCAGGCTTTCTATGTTCCTGTAGCCAATAGCATATAAGATTGTCATTAACTTGCAGTCTGCCATTACCAGGTAAACTAGAAAAAAAAATTGCTAACAAGTTGATGATGCAATGGCTCATTGAGGGGCTCACACTCTCATTACCAAGTAAGTTGTGCCACCTTCATCTCATGAAGATTCATACAAAATAGTGATGGTGTAATATCCTTTTAAAAAACTTCTGGCAGTTCCACTGAGTTTTCTTTTCCAACAATTCTGATTTAACTATTTATTTTCTATTGTAATCTTGAAATAAACAATTCTTACTAAAAAATTATTTTGAAATTTTATTTGAAATAAATTACAACTAAATATAATTAAATAAAATCAAGAAGGAACCTATATAAATTTATGATCTTTCTTGCTGACAATTGAATTTGGAGGGCTTGTGACGTGTGGCCCCTCCCTAATGTTGGTATAGTTCCCAGCTTAACCTACCAATCTTCAATGATAAGGCCTTCATTCTAATAAGAAATGGGTTCTTGTCAACCACTACTCATGAAACATGTGTCAATTTGACTTGCTTCACAGTTGAATCCTGTTAGCAATATCACCAGTATTTTATTCTTTTGAGTCTTCACACCAATCAAACATTGGCTGCATCCACTTTATCCCATCAGCTCCTTAATATTGCAGATTTTCTTGATGCAATTTCCTACTCTTCACTCCTTTGTCTCAGTGACTACAAAATTAAACCCAACACGTACCACTATATGTGTTCTGACTTACTTGTTTACTCATGTTTTTTATGTAAATGAGAAAATTATAGTTTATTTTACTTCATTGGTAATTAACTTTTCAACTATGAAATTTAAAAATCATTTCTTAGTTATGGATTTAAGTTCGGGATTGGTATTTCTGTAGGTTTTTCCTCAGGTTCAATTATACTGTGGTATATATAAAGTTTAAACAATCCATGGGATTTGGAGGGCTCAATCCTCAATTTCTTTAGATAGAAAAGCAAACTGGCACCCCATCTTTTCCAATTTCATCAACATGAGCATTGATGGGGCATCTAGAGGAAATCCCAGTCTTCTGAGCATAGTATGCATCATTTGAGACAGCTCCGGATACTAATCCTAGTCTTCTGAGTGTAGTATACATCATTTGAGACAGCTCATGAAAGTAATTTTGTGCTCCTTCATTAAAGCTTTCCCAATGACCAATAATTTTGTGCTCCTGTGTTTGCTGTGAATGAAAGTTGAGAGTCGCAAGAAGTAAGAAGAGTAGATATATTGTTCAGTCTATAACCATCACTGCCAGAGGAGCGATAGTTGCAAGCAGTTGAATTGATGTGCAGTAAGGCACTTTCATAAGAAGTGTACATTTCAGAGAAAGATAAGTTTTACAATCTCTTTCACACACAATATTGCCATTAATATGTTTTAATTCAAGGTTGTGAAGAAAAAAATTATTTGTTTGTTTCTAGTGATTAAAATCTGTTACTGTATATTCATGAAAGGGCAAATGGAAATACAAGTTCGATTCAGGCTGTAGTACGTAATAAAGTAATGTTGTATTTAATATTAGTTAAGCTTTGTTGGGTCAGGTAGTTTAGAAGCAAGGGGATGCGTCTGTTGGTTTTCCCAACCGACCGACCATTATATAAGAACTTTGGATTATGAATGATGTTCTCATGTTCTTTGGTAATCAATAAAGTAATGATACTCCCTTACCATTTGGTATTTTGGTAATGAATGTTTTGCTGGTACTATTGAATCCATGGTATATTATTTTGTATATTGTGCATTGATAACCATTCTAAATTTTGGTGCCGTTGCCTAAGTCCGAACCTGGAGGTCATTGACTAGGCAGGATGGAATAATGGGAAGACCCTTCCTTCCACGTATACAAGTAACAAACAATGACGGAGAAGAGGATGAAATAACGAGAGAAGATCAATTGACACGCAATTTGATGGAGGCCTGGGAAGTTTCTGTTGACCAATACGTACAAAGGGAAGCCTGACAGAGAGTAGTTCCCGAGAGCGCAGTACGGGACGAACTTTTGGTACCACCAGCAGTGTACAATCTACTTGGACAGATCCCCTGACTGTTGGCAAGAAACTTGGTACATGTGGAGGAAGAAAGAGCCGAAACAAAAAGAGAACGAAGAAGACAACAGTTTGACGAAAGGACTCGAGAATTGGAGGAGCGAGACAATCCGAGCATAACTAGGCACTAAACCAATTCATGCCCCTACTTCCAAATAAGTACCCCAAGCGAGTGCCAGAAGAAGAAACCAAGGAGGAAGTCGTCGTGCGAACTTTGCGTCTTCACCAACAAGAGCAAAGACTTCGCCATTTAAGGGGATGGGTGGACCACTCTCGAATTGAACAATGGTTGATTGAAAATGCCATAGAAGGTATAGCCAACTTGGCCATCTCAGAAACACCGGGGAGAAAGGAAGGGTGCAGGAATCGTGAAACCCTTGCACTAAGAGAGCATTGGCAAGCACAAAGCTCCAACCTAGGGGAAGGAAATACTGCTAGACCAAGAACCCAAGACTCTAGCCCATCAAGAGGGAGCGTCCTGTTAGGAGGGAGAGTCCCAACTGGAGGAAAAAACAATAGAGGAATGGCAATAGACAAATAAAAACTTGCTAGATTCACGGGTTAAGGCTCGAAGGACCCTGCATGTCATTGTAAAACGTCCATAACCATATGGCAAGCCAACAGAGAGAATGATACAGATGAATGGCTGAAAGTGTTTCCAGCCACACTAAGAAGTATAGCCCTTGACTAGTATACAGACTTAGAGGCTGGGAAGAACACATGGGATAATCTTTGTGCAGCCTTTTGAGGAGGAATTCAGACTCCTTCAGGATGATGACGAAATTGTGACAGAGATCTATAATACAAGGCAAGGGAAGAATGAATATGTGAGAGCATGTAGCAGGAGGCTAAAGGAATTGATAGGAATGCTCGACAACAAGCTGCAGATGGACTAAAAAGGTGGTTCATTGAAGGTTTAACTCCGTCCCTAAGAAGAAAAATGAAAATGGTACCACCATCCTCTTTTGTGGACACTTGCACCCGTGCAATGGATATAGAAAGTGAAAACAAAACCTCTAAGGCCAAGAGGCATAGTATCGGAAGTGAAAGCTCAAAAGAGAGGGGATGAATCAAGAACCATCCAAGCCCCAAGGAAGGACATGGTGAGGTTAATAAAGGAGGTGGCAATAAGTGAGAGAAAAGAGAAGAGAGGGAACTATGGTGCATAGACTGTGAAAAGGAGGGCCATACAAAAGGGACATGCCCACGTAAAGCATTTTGTGATATATGTCAAGTGTTGGGACACACAATCAAAGACTGTCCTTACAATCTAAAGGCACGAAATGCACAAGTATTCTTTACCTAAGGAGAGTAATCTACACTGCCTTCCACTCCTCCACAAAACACCAATACGGAAGCCTCACCTAGAGGGTATAGAAACAATAGGCGGGGAAGCAACAACAATAACAATACACTGAGGAGAGCAATCCAATATGATTCTTAAGGAAGACCCATGATCCAATGTAGGCGATGCAACGAATGGGACCATTTTGCATGGGACTAGTAGAATGGTGGAGGACAAAACAGAGGAATGTTGTGTAAATGGTGCGGATCAAGTAGTCATGAGGATGCCAACTGCCCTAGACAAAAGGGGGTGAACATGCTCAATATTGTAGAACCAAAGAGCGAAGTACTAACCATAAAAAGAATGCAAGCTAGGAAACTTGAATATACAAATGCAGCCATAGAAAAAGAAAGATTCCAAGAAGCTAGAAAGGACATTAAAGATAATATGACAAAGGAAGGAGGAGCAAGTACAGCTAAAACTTCAAACAACCAGTCAGTACCAAACATCATGAAACAAGTACTGGGAACCGCCATCCCCATGAAAATTGTGGATCTATTAGAAACCCTACCTCAGTTGCAAGTACACAAGGAGCAAGTATCAAAGGCTTACTCTCCAAGGAGGGGCAGAAAGAGGAAGTGCAAGTGGGAAAAGAAACCAACAATCTGTTCACCATAGGAATGGGGAGGCCACCGACAACGGTGGAAATGGAAATTATGGGATGTAAACTATCAAATACTATTGTCGATGGAGGTTCTAGCATGAACGTCCTACTTGAGCAAACATGGAAGGCAATAGGGAGATCCACACTTTGGCCACCCACATTTCAACTGGTGGGTGCAGACCAACATGGAATCAAGCCAATAGGAACCTTGATGGGGCAAAAGGTAGTAATTGGTACACAACAATTCTTTCCGGACTTTGAGATGATTAACCTGGAGAAGAAAGGGTATGATGCATTGTTGGGGAGAGGATGGCTAGTCACAGCAAAGGCCACCCATAATTGGAAGAGAAATACCTTGTCCATAAAGGTAGAAGGCAGAAAGTACACAAAAGATCAAAGGAACCAATGTGTAAGCAACGACCTAGCATCAGATTCTAAGGCAGAGGGGGGAGACAGAGAAGGAGTGGAACCAGATGGAGTACTCCATCTTGGGGAGTACTCGAAAGATGAAACAAGCTCCCTCAACAGCTTGTTCCACTGGCAGATGGAAGACTATTAAGTGTTCCAACTGGAGTTTAATATGTTGCAAATCCAAGAATCTAAGCCAAAAAAAGAAAGCTACCTCAAGGCGTAGAAGGTACAACCACTCTTAATGGTAAACCAGCACATATATTCAGCAAAGAAAAGAAAGTGGAATATGAGGAGACCAAGTTACGGACAATAAACCTAGGGGAGAAGGACAAAACCAAGGAGATTCTTATAGGAGATGACTGGGATCCAGTGTTGAAGGCGGCAACGTTTAAAATCTTTCTTGAATACAAGGACGTATTTGAATGGACGTACAAAGATTTGAAAGGAGTGCCACCAATACTGTGTGTCCATTGAATACTGTTGATACCAATAGCAAGACTAGTGCGTAAAAGGTCGTATCGTATGAACAAAAACAATGCCCCCAAGGTGTGGGATGAAATCATAAAAATGCTTGAGGCAGGGATCATATTCAAAGTACAAACCAGTGAGTGGGTATCCCCTATAGTCATATCACTAAAGAAGGGCGGTAATCAAATTCAGATATGTGTTGACTTCAAATGCTTGAACACGGTAATGATAGAAGATCCATTTCCAATCCATTTCACTGATAGCATCCTAGAAGTGGACGAGTTTTTAGGATATAACAAAATCAGCATCGCTAAGGAGGATAAGCTGAAAACCACATTTATAGTTGAAGATGGGATGTACACCTATAACATGATGTCGTTTGGGTTGTGCAATGCACCAGCCACCTTCCAAAGAATCATATTACATATCTTCGATGAGATGTCTGTAGGGAACTTCAAGGCCTTCCTTGATGATTGATCAATCTACAGTGGGAAGGAGCAACACCTCAAGGTCATAAGAGAATGCATGGATCGATGTAGAAGAGCAAGGGTGGCATTGAATCCCAAGAAATGCAGATTTCTAGTTCCACGAGGCAAATTTCTTGGCCATATAGTATGCAAGGAAGGGTTGAAAATAGACGCCGACAAGATCAGGGTCATTTTGGATACGGAAGTCCCATAGGATGTAACTGGTGTCAAGTACTTCTTGGGGCATGTGGGGTACTACAAGAGGTTTATAAAAGGATTTGTAGAAGTATCTCTACCCTTAGAAAAACTAACTAGAAAAGGAGAGCAATTTTGCTAGGAGGAAGATCAGGAGGCCTTCCAAGAGCTGAAGAAGAGACTAGTAGGTGCTCTAATTCTCATATACCCCAACTCGAACAAAAATTCCACATCTACGTGGACGCATCGAGCTATGCAATAGGTGCCACCCTGGCACAAACTAGGAAAGGACTCGACCAACCAATGTACTTTGAAAGTCAATTGCTATCGAAGGCGGAGCAGAATTATAGTACCATAGAAAGGGAAGCTTTAGGTATGGACTACATTGTACAAAAATTTAGACATTACTTATTACCTACTCTATTTACATTTTTTGTGGATCATCAAGCACTTATGTACTTGGTGAACAAGCATGTGATTCAAGGGAGAGTAAGTAGGTGGCTAATTCTTTTGTGAGAATTTACTTTTAAAATCATATTTCCGCCAGGGAAAAGTCATGTAATTGCAGACCAACTGTCAAGAATTAGGTCAAGGGAAGCCTCTGGAAGCGGGGTGAATGAGGACTTTCCTAATGCTCATCTATTTCAAATTGTTGCACTGCCTCAATGGTACGAAGGGATCGAGCAGTACTTGTCAACTACTACCTTTCCGAAGGGAATGCCAACAGCAAAAAGGAGAAAAAATGCACTCAAAAGGACATTCCAGTTGATTGAGCGATTGTTGTATAAGATGGGGTCGGACGAAGTTTTAAGGAGATGTGTCATGGAGGAGGAAATTCCAAGAGATCTGAGAGAATCCCACAATGGCTTAGCAGGAGGTCATATGGGACCTCATGCAACTACTTGAAAAGTATTGTTGGCTGGACTCTGGTGGCCCATACTGTATGCAAATGCTCAAGAATGGGTCTTGAGCTGTGATGCGTGCCAAAGGGTAGGCAAACCCTTAAAAAGAGATTTCATGTCATTGTTCCCATCATATCCACAAGAATTATTTGAACGTTGAGGGCTAGACTTTGTAGGGCCCTTGCCTGCTAGCAGTAACCATAGACGCAGATACATAGTGGTGGAAATAGAATATCTTACAAAATGGGCGAAAGTATGAGCACTCCCGAACAACACAACTCTCAGTATGGCCAAATTTCTCTATGAGCAAATAGTAACCAGGTTTGGTGTACCACTGCAATTGACAAGTGACAGAGGGGTGCACTTTGTCAATCACGCAATTAGAATAATGACAAGTGAGTATAGAATTTCTCATTCCTTTTCGAATCTCTACTATCCAAAGGGTAAATGGTCAAGCAAAATCTACAAATAAAACATTGGTAACAATTTTGTACAAAACTTGTGGAGTCGAAAAAGGAGATTGGGAGGAAAGACCTTCAGTAGTCGTATGGGCGTACAAGAGCACCTACAAGGGCACCATTGGGCAAACTGCCTTTCACCTCATGTACGAGCAAGAAGCAGTAATTTCAATAGAATATGTAGTACCTGGCCTAAGAATAGCAATTGAACACAAGAGGGGGGATGAGGAAAGTTTACGAGAAAGGCTTAATGCTCTGATAAAATGACGAGGGCACAACCCAAGATGGAATGAACACAAGGAAAATTTTATTATCAAATATGATATGCTATTACATTCAGTACAACAAAAATAGACTCAACGGCATGCCCTGTAGGCTTACAATGCTATCAAATTCTGGAGAAAAACCCTTCTCACAGTACGAGCTTGTTTAGTGCCTCAAATTTGACTTTGAAGCATTCTTAGCAAGTCTCCAGGCAACTTAAAACTGCAATAACTTTCAAACCATAAAGCCTTTTGACCTGATTCTTTTTCTGGAATGCTTTAAATTACAAGTACAATCATCCATCCAACTTATACCTTCTAACTCATCATAATTATGGCTCAATTACAATATAACCTATTTTCTACACTAACACATCCCGAGGTGCTCAGAAATACTAAACTAGAAAACCAATAGTGGAACTATGAGAGTTAGAATCCCTATTTGGCCCAAATGGGTATCCAGAAATACAAAAACATTAAACAGAAACTATCACTAAGCATATTTTTGGGTGATACAAGATTGCCCTTACACCACTGGATGCTCCTACATCATAAAATTAGATGAAAAAAGGACATTAGCTCAATGGACGACAGAAGTAGCACAACGAAGGAGAAAATTCTTACATGATAAACATTTAAAAAGGATGAATTTTAGACCTGGACAGTTGGTACTCAAGTACAATGGGAAGAATGAAATAAAACCGAGCAAGTTTAAAATCCGGTGGTTAGGACCATACAAAGTGATGGAGGTGAAGGGAAATGGAGCTATAAAGTTGTCAACACTAGACAATAATCCTTTTAAAGACCCAATAAATGGATCAAAATTAAAACCTTACAATGAAAGAAAGGAGGTTCATTCCATTTGCTACTTGAGCATAATTGAACTCAATGATGAGTATATAAAGGAAGAAATAAAACATGGCACTATAAGAGAGCTAATAAAATCAAACCCTACTAGCAAACGGCCCAATAAAAGACTTGTGCATGGAGGCTACATATGACAATCAAAGGCAAATTGAGAAAGCAAGGCTATGTACAGTGACTAGAGAGGGCAAGTTCACCACAGAATTGGAGGCCAAACCTACATAACTCATCCACCTTAGTGCGTGCAAAGGTGAAAAGGACATGGTTGCATACGAGGGCATGTACGAGGGCAAAAGTCTCTCACGTACGGGCTAGCAAACACTCAGCAAGACAAGGACAACCATCCACTATATGAGGACAAAAATCAAAAGTCACCAAAAGGAGAAAGGTACGAGTGGCAATTCAAAGCAAGTACTCTGCACACCCCAAATCCATATTGTCTTTCGTAAACCTTGCAGCTGTAAGGGCTAAACCAGGCCTACACCTTGCAGACATACAGATAGAACCAGCCGTACGAGCAAAACCAATTGAAAGCGGAGATTGTGGTAGCAATAGCGTCCGTACATGGGAATGTGCCCATACGGATAAAGGCACCATACAAAGTAGTCAGAAACAATTGCACAGAGAGGTAAAAGGAATCAGATCCAGGCACATGGAGACACAAAACAGTTGGAGCACACCCAAAGATACCGTTATGCCCACTTGGAAATTCGTCAGGTACTATAAAATGGTAAAGACAAGCATTAGAAACCCCCGCAAACAGAAAATTGTTGATTCTAAGATGAAAAGTTCAAGCTTGTAGGTGAAGAAAATGGCAAACAAGAAGGATAAAGGGAAAGTTGGGTAAAAAGCGAATATCGCTATCACTATCACCTTTGAAAGTGTAGAGGGGAGTGAATGCCACAATTGGTGGGAGAACACTGAAGATCATCATCCCCTAAGGGAGGCGTTGCGCAGAGCACAGGTGGATACAATAATTTTCATGCCAATTTTTTATTTAGAGGAGTTTGAAGCTACATTGCGAACTATGGTGGCTAGTTATAATAAGGAAGCTCATGCATCAATAATCCAGTATTCCCAGCAAACTCTAACAATTTCCTATTTTGCTAATGAACTACATTAAGTTTTTAGAAGTCCTAAAGGAGGACAAGACTTAACAAAAGCCCTCATGACAATAAAGGAAAAGAAAAAGTGGCTAAAGCTAATGTGTAGAAAGGACCTCAGAAAATAGGATTGAGAGAATATTCTCAGCAAAAAGAATAGTCAAGGTTTAAAGAAAATTTTCATAGCTAACGAAGAATGGTGTTGCATTGTTAATTTGTTTAAAAGCAAACTTACAGTCGGAAATCGCACATCAGATATTGCTCTATGGATATTACCTATAGTTGATGGACTACATAGGGGACAAGTGTACAACTAGGCATAGTTTCTCTCAGAAAAACTGCAAGAATTCATAGAGTTGAAGCATAAGGCATTCTACATGCCATATCATACCATAGCTTTATTTCTGGAAGTAGTTCGTACTCAGATGGTTGTTGCGCATAGATGGGCATTGGTTCTAACAAATAGAGTGGAACCCTACAAGCCGACAATGACATATTGGGTTCACATGGACACCTTCGGAGCAAGGTCAAGCGGAGGAAAACCACGGGAAAAGAAACCAAAACAAGCAGCCGCACAAATACAACCTGTAGCATCTGTTTAAAGTTCAAGTCAAGAGGAGATTGGAGAAGGCAATTCCGAAGAGGATGAGAGTAGCACAAACACATATTCGGACTCCTAGAAGGAAAATATTCCTCTAAGTCACTTGAAGGGCACACCTAGGGATATCACTTGCCTATTGTCTCCAGGAGGGGCTCTGCCAAGGGGGGTACCTATGTATGCCTAGATTCATCAACCTGACTTAAGTTTAGCAGGAGCTGCTACGGTAGGTAATATGCAACGTACGGGGGGAGAGCGTCGAGGAAACATTTGAACTGCACCGTGTACAGAGGAAAGAGAGGATGTTCAAGAAGGCGTCCGTATGAAGGCCTATGAGGATGACTGTACCATGGAAAAGAACAAGGAGAATCAGGATACAAAGGGTGAAGGTAATAGATGCCAACAACCGATTCCTCAATGGAGTGAAACTAGACTTCCACTACCAAGAGTAGCCCAATTGGTTCCTCCAAATCAGCAACCCCATACTAAGGTGATAGACCTCAAGTGTCAGAAGAAATGTGGACACGAGATAAGGCTGCAAAAACCATTGAGTACGGCAATGGTGCAACCTACAAGAAAACTGGACACTCTAAATGAGAAGTAGGTGGAAGAAACTAGAGTTGAGGAGGCATGTCGATTGAGGACACAATATTGGAGGAGGTCGATAAATTGCTTGAAGAAGGGATGGTATCTCCACCCTCACCGACCCCCCTAGAGGTAGAGGATGAAGACCCAACAGAAATACAAAGTGAGAGAGTGGGATATCCGAGACATTTTCCTTCGAAGGCGAAGCTGAAATATTCCTGAAGGAGTTACAAGCTATGGAACATTCCACCAAGGAAGTGATAAAGCAAGCTAAAAATTAGAATCATTGATAGCATTTATGCACAAAGGTTGTCATATAGACTGGAAGCTGTTTCAGCAGAGTGGGTATAAGCAGGAGGAAATAGTTGCAGAGTGGGTATGAGTAGGAGGAAATAGCTGCAGAGTGGACAAAACGATACACCATACCTCTAGCTCAGGAGCAACCACCTCGCATACAGACACTTGCATACATGGAAGTTGCATTTAGAAGGACACACTTAGAACTCCAAAAAGGAAAAGACTTGGCAGGATGGTTGACTAAGGAGTGGGAGATTGAAAAACTGCTCTAGAAAAAAATTGGAAGGCAGAAAAGGCAGCCCTGGAAGAAAACTGGAAATAGAAAAGGTTGCCTTTGAAGACAAATTCACAATAGCAGAGGCGAAAAAGATGGAGGCTTTGTGTATTCTGCAAGGAGTTTGTGCCAAACAGAAGGTGATTGAATGAGATCTTCAGCAACTCCGTGGAGCACCGAGTACAGGAATGTCTTCCCAACCCTCTACTTGAAGTCTATTTTTTCTTCGTTTTGTTGGGTAGTCGTCTGGAAGACTTCTTTTTTTTAGGGGGCAAATAAATGTAGTACGTAATAAAGTAATTGTTAAAACTCGAACTTTGATATTCAAACTGGTCTGACTATGCAAATCGCACATTCTTCTTTTCTCATAGAATACCATTCTAAAGGTTTTTTATACATTACCTTTGGTTAAAGCATGAATCGGCAAACCTTGGTAATTACCATTTGTTAAGGATTAAACATCAACTAATTAGTTATGTTAGTTAATGTTAAATATCTCCTTCTAGGTGCCGATTTATGGAAGGTATTGTGGGCCGACCTAAATAGGGTCATGTCACTTTTAGGGACATGCCCTTTGGTTATCGTATATGAGGTGGGTGTATTTGTAGTTTTAGGACACACAATCGAACACCAAGTCTACTCCTAAAACAACTTTGCCAAAAATATATATTTGTTGTGATAAATATATTTGAGAAAGAACAATCAACATTGTTATCCAATTTCAAGATCAGACTTAAAAGAAGACTAGAATAGCAAGCATAGTTAAAGGTATTACCACATATCTGATTATTAGAATTTGCAGAAACTTTACATGGTATAAGAGCTCTAGCAATCGAACCTAGGCTCTGCAAATTAAATAATCGGACTTGATATATATGTAGCATCATTCTCCTATCTTCAATGGCATACACAATCAAACCCGAATACAAGTTTGATGGGAAATAACACTTTGATGCCTGGAAATTTAGAATCATGATGATTCTTGAAGAAAATGATGTAAAACAATTTGTTGATTCAGCATCCAAACAACCTACTCTTGAACCTCATAAAACTATCTGGAGTAAAGGAAATAGGAAAGTCATTCAGATCATATTAGATGGAGTGAAAAATGATATAGTACCCATGCTAACGAAACATCAAACAACATTTGATATGATGAATGCATTACTAAGTGCATATGAGGTTAACAATGCAACTAGAGTTCTCACACTAAAAAGGCAACTAAATCATATACAAATAAAGAAGGGAGAATCGATGAATTGTTACTTCCTAAGGGTTACCACTCTAAGAAATGAACTTGCAAGTATAGGAACCATGATTAATGACACGGAACTAACATTGATGGCTATAGATGGATTACCAGATTCATGGGAAACATTCGCACAAGGAGTAAGTGCCAGAGATAATCCTCCTAACTTCAATAGACTTAAGGGAGATTGTTTTCAGGAAGAATCCAAAAAACTTAAGAAAGGGGAAAAATTGAAAACTGAAGATGAAGAACTTCATGTTCTTAATACAAATTCCTATAAAGGCAAGAAGAAGCATTTCAAGAAGAAACAGGGTATAATCAAAAGAATGACAAAACTAAGAAAGATCTATCCAAAATAAAATGCTTCAGATGCAAAAAGTTTGGACACTACAGATCTAATTGCCTTGAGAATTCTAAACAGCAAGTGAATTGTACAAACATTACTAAAGAAGAAGATATCTATGATCTTGAGAATCGTGTATTATATTCGGCACTATCAAATGAAGTCTCAAGTAAAGCATGGGTGATTGATAGTGAATCACCTCGACATATTACAGGATACAAAGAAGCACTAGATGCTATATCAGAAAAAGTTAATGGCGAAGTCACCATCGGTGATAATTTAGCACATTCCATCAAAGGAATTGGAAATTGCACCTTGAAACAAAAGTCGAGTAATTCTATTCTTCTCAAAGGAGTACTCTATGTACCAGGAATAAAAAGGGATCTAATCTCGATTACAGCACTTGAAGATGATGGACATAATGTTGCATTCATGGACGGTAAAGTCATAACCTGGGCTAAGAACTTCATTTAAGAAAGCAAAATTGATTAGTCAAAGAAAAGGCTATTGTATGAATTAAATTCAAAACCTAGTCAACCTCATCAAGCCTTAATTCATGAAGCTGTTGATATAAACGAAATATGGCACAGAAGGTTAGCACATCTAAATTTCAAAACCTTATCAACTATGGAGAAGATGGTTACTGGTTTACCTGAACTAAATAAAGATTACTCAAGCATATGCAAAGGATGCGCTCTCGGTAAGAGTACCAAACGTCCATTTCACAATAGCGCTAGAAAAATTAACAATGTTTTGGAATTAATCCACTCATATTTATGTGGACCTATGTTTGTTCCTTCTCTTGGAAGATTCTGGTAGTATATACTTTTTATAGATGACTTTCTAGGAAAACTTGGATTTACTTCTTAAAATGCAAAGAATCAGAAGAAATCCTGAAGAGATTTAAAGAATTTAAAACCTTAACTTATCAGGATATTAAAATTAAAAGATTTGTTTAAAAGGTTTGGTAAAGAAACAGGAATTAAGAGAGAGTATATTGTTCCTTATAACCCACAACAAAATGGGGTAGCAAAAAGGAAGAATATAACAATTATAGAAGCTGCAAGAGCTATGATATTTGATCAAATATCTAGAATATAATCTTTGCGCAGAAGCCTCTTGTACTGCTATTTATATTCAAACAAAAGTCCTCATTCCTACCTTAGAGATAAAACTCCAGAAGAAGTCTTTACTAAGGTTAGACCCAATCTAAGTCGTCTTAGTAATTTTTGGGTGCCCAATATCTATACATGTTCCAAAAGAAAAGAGAACTAAGTTAGAACCCTCCGGGAGGAAAGGTATTTTTGTAGGGTATAGTGAAACATCTAAAGCATATAGGATTTTCATACCTGGTCAGAAAAACATTGAACTTAGTAGAGATGTAATTTTTAAAGAAGACTTAGCATTCAAAAGAGCCCTAAGTTCTAAAGATCCCTCTCCCTTACCTAGTTCTAAAAGAAATGCTGAATCTGAGTCTCAGAGGGAGAACACTGAAGAAATTGAAGATGAAACTCAAAATCTTAATCTTGAAGAAACTCAAAATTTTAAGAAAAGACCACTTTGGGCCATTAAGACAGTAGAGGAAGCACAAGACTTCGTTGCACCATCCAGAACAATCACAAAAAGCAAAAGACCCAAAAGATTTTTTAATTATACAACAAACATGAATGATTTGTCTAAATCAGAACCAACCAATGTTTCAGATGTTATTAAACATACAGCTTGGATGGGCGCTATGATGGAAGAATACCAATCCATTATGAAGAATGATGTTTGGAAAATTGTTCCTCGACTTGAAGGAAAATTTGTTGTGTCTTCCAAGTGGATATTTAAAATAAAGCATGTTGTTGATGGTAGCATTGAAAAATATAAAGCCAGATTTGTAGCCAGGGGATTCTTTCAGAAAGAAGGGATTGATTATTAAGAACCTTTGCTCTTGTTGCCACATACACCTCTATAAGAGCAATCCTAGCTATTGCAACGTTGAAGGGATGGAAAGTACATCAGATGGATGTAAAAATAGCATTTCTTATTGGGAAGATTATAGAAGAGGTTTATTTGGAGCAACCCGAAGGATTTGAAACTCATGATCCTAAAGTCTTTGTTTGCAGGCTCAAGAAAGCTCTCTATGGGCTTAAACAGGCTCCAAGGACTTGGTATCAAAGAATTGATAAGTATCTCACCCGCTTAAGATTCTCTAAAAATGAAGCTGATCCAAATCTATATTATAAAAGGGATAAAGATGATATGGTAATTTTGATATTGTATGTTGATGATTTACTAATAACCGGTGATGGTCATCTCATAGATCAATGCAAGAAAGATTTAATCAGAGAATTCGAGATGAAAGATTTAGGACTCCATCATTACTTCCTAGGACTAGAAGTACAGCAGAATCTTGACAACATCATACTTAATCAAGGGAAATATACATTAGATATCTTAAAGAGATTTGAAATGTGGAATATCAAGCCTATGTCTTCTCCAATGGAGGCTAATCTGCATAAAGTTAAAGAAGCAGCAGCAGAATCACCTTCCATAGATTCTACTCTCTATAGCTAGATGATTGGGTCCCTTATGTACTTAGTACATACAAGACCTGATATTTGCTATGTTGTTAACGCCTTAAGTCAGTTTATGTGTGAACCAAAGGAGATTCACCTAGTTGCAGTAAAACACATTATGAGATATTTGCAAGGCACTCTTAACCTTGGGCTCAAATATAAGAAAGATGACTTGATTTTACATGGTTTCACAGACTCAGATTAGGGTTGAAGTGTTAATGATAGAAAAAGTACTTCAGGATGTTGTTTTAGTTAAGGATCAGCAATGATATCATGGATATGTAGGAAGCGGTCTTCAGTAGCACAAAGTTCCACAGAAGTCGAATACATTGCAGTAGCAATGGCCTCTCGAGAAACAATTTGGGATAAAAAGTTACTTGTGGGATTATTTGGTCAAGCCATGAATCCTACAACTATTCATTGTGATAATCAGAGTTCCATCAAGCTTTCTATAAATCCAGTCTTCCATGACAGGTCCAAGCATCTTGAAATTCCTTACCATTATGTTAGAGATATGGTGGACAAGAATACTGTAAAATTAGAATACATTTGTACTACAGATTAGACAATAGATATTCTCACCAAACCTCTCTCTCGAGTGAAGATAATCACTTTAGGAAAAGACTTGGTATGGTTGAATTGTAATTCATTTGTATTCTTTAAATTATTAATAAAATAATTTTATTGTCAGGCTATTGACTATTATGGGCTCCACCATTTGTATTCATTATTTTAGAGGTGACGATCTCTGAGATAATGAACATTTGTATGAAAGACATTATGAGAGATGACAATCTCTTAGATAATGTGCTAATCAATAGAGATCTACTGTCAGATATCGATGAGTTTAAGATCACATTGTGATGTAGACATTGTTATGCCTATAAGTCACAAGTTGGATAAAGGAAGAATTTTATTATTCTCCGGAGTTTATCCTATGTTCTGGTAGGTCTTAACTCAGGATCATGTTGTGATATAGGAATGTCAGTACCTATGGGTCACAACTTGGATAAATGAAGAATTTAATTATTCTTCAGATCTTATCCTTTGTGTTGCATTTCATGCAATGTGGTTATCACTAGTATAAGTGATAAGTCATATCACAAGATGGTAATATGACGTAGTATCATGTGTTCCATGATATCACATGCTCAGAAGATTCAGATAGATGTAGAGTATCAGTCTATGCTTATTCATCTTAACTGATGATGCAAGATATGTTATCTCTTAGTATGATTATCAAGTTAAGATGGAGTGTTAAAACTCTAACTTTGATATTCAGATTGGTCTGATTGTGCAGATCGCACATTCTTCTTTTCTCATAGAATACCATTCTAAAGGCTTTTAATACATTACCATTGGTTAAAGCATGAATCGGCAATCCTTGGTAATGACCATTTGTTAAGGATTAAACATCAACAAATTAGTTATGTTTGTTAATTTAAACATCTCCTTCTAGGCGCCGATTTATGGAAGGTATTGTGGGCCGACCTAGATAGGGTCATGTCCCTTTTAGGGACATGCCCTTTGGTTATGGTATATGAGGTGGGTGTAGTTGTAGTTTTAGGACATACAGTCAAACACCAAGTCTACTCCTAAAACAACTCTGCCACAAATATATATTTGTTGTGATAAATATATTTCAAAAAGAACAATCAACATTCTTATCCGATTTCAAGATCAGAACAGCAAGCATAGTTGAACGTATTATCATAGATCTGATTATTAGAATTTGCAGAAACTTTACAGTAATGTTGTATTTAGCATTAGTTAAGCTTTCTTGGGTCAAGTAGTTAGGAAGCAAGGGGATGCATCTGTTGGTTTTCCCAACCAACTAACCATTATATAGAACTTTGGATTATGAATGATGTACTCATGTTCTTTGGTAATCAATAAAGTAATGATATTCCCTCACCATTCGGTAATCTAGTAATGAATGCTTTGCTAGTACTATTGAGTCCATGCTATATTATTATGTATACCATGCATTGATAACCATTCTACACAGGCATCACAATACATTGAGAATATTCTAAGGAATTCATTATGTGTCTCGAATAGATCATAATGAGGTGGACTTAATGAGAGAAGGATATATCTCAACCCTTCAAATTGAATGGAATTTTTCAGGCAGAATATTTTAAAGAGATAAGAACTCTATTTTGAGTTTTGATCATATTATATAGTGTATGGTTATTGATCTCTATTGTAGTTGATGTTATGAATAATCTCTATTTGTTGCAGGATGCAACAAGATAAGGATTATAATTTCAAAGGGAGATGTTGAGCTTTAGAAGGAGATTTTAGCTTCAGAGGGAGGTTTCATAATTAAGATGGAGTGCTTATGGAATCCCCTTCATTCTCATATATGCTTGTATGCTTGTAATGCTTGTGGTATTTGTAGAATCTGAGACTTAAATGGAACTAAGTCTTGTTTTTATTATGCATGTTCTATTCTTGTGTGATTAAATAAGATTGTAAGAATTAGCTATGATAACTCTTTCACTCCAAGACTGAGCATCATGTTGAGAGAGTCCATGATGACATCACGATGAGAGATTTCGTGATGGGAGTTGGATGTCATGTTGAGAGATTCCATGAATGTTCACATTGAGAGAGTCTGTGATCAAAGGCTTAGCTATTCTTACAGGTCTATCATGATGAGTAATTCCATAATTATGAGTAATTGTTACAGGACTATCATGTTGAGTGATTCCATGATTATGAGTAATTGTTATAGGACTATCATGTTGAGTGATTCCATGATCATTGACGAGTATATTGTTCTCTTAGTGTCATGTTGAGAGATTCCATGACAACATCATGATAAACTCTATTTGTGTTTCTTGCAGGGTTTTCATGTTTAGCAATTTCATGAAATTTTATAGGATCTATGTAATTAGATTTTATCATTGACATTTTTGGCTGCAGCCTTGTGTGACTGTTCAGCTAAAGATTTATCTCTTGCTAAGAGAGAGTGTTGGAGTTTGTAGCTGTAATAGAAATCTTTATCTCTGGACGTTAATTATGTTATAGTCACCTTCAGCTAAAAAGGACATTTATGATAATTGTAATATTAAATATAATGATGTGTCATACATCATGCATTAAGGCATGAAATACGATGAGTTATGCATTTGTAATAAAGAGTTTATTGTTGGGAATTTCAAGAGACCTTTCGTTGTAAAGTCTGTGTTATTTATATCACTTCAAGCAAAAGGCATTGTACTTTTGAACATTTTATTATCAACAAAGATCTTTTGTTGGCGTGGTTGGGTTTTCCTCTTCATTCTAGAAAGGTTTTCTCAAGATATTTTTGTTTGTCCCTTGCATCTATTTTGGCTTTCCTTATTGCTATTATCTCTATTTTCTAGACAAAACCGAACACTTTAAACATACTAACACTCTTCCAAAGGTATATTTAAACACCATTAATATCAACTATTATAAAACATAGAAGAAAAGTCAAAACAAGTGAATCTAGAAGAAAATGTTTGTGGATTGTCAAATTCTTTTCACAAGTGCAAGGGATTTACACAAGTACGAATTTAACCTTGATTCATGGACTCAACCTCTCACAATGTAAACTAATTATCTAGATCATACATTATTCTACAAGACATCATACTCCATCTTTGACCTTGAGACATCTAAAACTCAATGTATTGACAAAATTATTCTTGTTCTTTGAGGATAAAGTACCTTTAAAGTTATATGTTTCCATACTTAGAAACATTTATTATTTTTAGAATGCACAATCCTTATCTACTATACTATAAATCTAGCTTAATTGTTTCTATTTGCATGCACCTTGTTGGATCAACCTAGATGGATCCCACAGAAATATTATTTTTCTCTACATTCTGGTGAACTAACATAATCAAGGGCTCTCCGTTATTCAAAATTAGAGTAAAGAATGAATCGGTATTGATGATATAATATTTAAGATCAAACAAAGGAGGAGAATTTACATCTAATCAGTTCAATAATTTTTGTGAAGACAATGAGACCAAAAGGCACCTTTCAGCTCCTAAAACACCACAACAGAATGGATAGCAGAAACAAGGAACGTATCAGTGAGTGAAGGAGCTAGAGCTATGATGATGCTTGAAGGAAATGTATCACATACCTATTGGATAGAAGCACTGAACACCGCTGTATACACCACGAACAAAGTACAGATCAGACAAGGTACTAGTAAGACACCTTATGAATTTTGTTTTAGCATACACCTATTTTGGAAGCAAATGTTACATCAAAAGAGAGGGTGATATAAGAAAGTTTGATCCTAGAAGTGATTAAGGTATATTTCTTGGATATTCATTGAAAAGAAAGGCATATAGATGTTTTAATCAGAGATTAAGAACAATAATTCAAAGTACAAATGTGAAAATAGATGAGTATTTCAAAATACAAGAGAGGATACTTGATTATGATTCTGATAATGAAGCAACTACTAGTCAAAGGCCTAGCAATAAGAATGGAGAACGGGAATTATTCTATGAAACTAATAATGATTTGCAGTTCAAAGAACCAAAAGAGGAACCAAGACCTAAGATCAAAGAAGAATAGGGAACACCTGAACAGAGAACACCAAAATATATGGCAAGGAATCACCTTGAGAAATAGATAATTGGAAGCACAAACAAAGGAGTTTTGACAAGAAAACAGATAAGAGATGAAGTTTGTTTAATATCACAAGCAGAATCTAAGACAACACATGAAGCATGTAAAGATGAGTTTTAGATATAGGCTATGCGAGAGGCACTTGATCAAATAGAAAAGAACAACACATGGGAACTAGTCCCTAGACCTAAAGACAAGAATATTATTGGCACTGGACATTAAGGAACAAAATGAATAAACAAGAAGTGGTAAGGAACAAAGCAAGATTAGTATTTAAAGGTTATTCACAATAGAAAAGAATTGATTTTGAGGAAACTTTTGCCCTGTTGCAAGATTTGAGGCAGTAAGAATGTTTTTGGCATGTGCATCTAACAAGAATTTCAAGGTATATCAGATGGATGTCAAGTTAGCATTTTTTAATGGAGAACTTGAAGAAGAGGATTACATTGAACAACCTGATGGCTTTCCATTGACTGAAGACAAAGATATGGTTTGCAAACTGAGAAAAGCATTATATGGATTGAAGCAAGCAGCTAGAGCTTGGTATGCGAGATTAGACAAACAATTAAAAAGTTTGGTATTCAAGAAAGGTAATGCATACAGTAACATGTACTTGAGAGCAAATTCAGATGGATTACTGATTATTGAAGCTATCTTTGGAGGCAATGATGAGGCTAGTGAGAAATTTTCAGAGGAATAATAACAGTGCTTTTGTTTTCACAATGAATAATGATTGAATAATGAGAGCACTTAAAATTCTTAAATTGGCGTAATGACACCTTTGTCGTTGATGTCAATTGGGGAGAGTAATACATGAAAAACCCATTTAGGAATGGGGGAGAACTTTCAGAAGATCAAGTATATCTATGGGGGAGAGTATTCAGAAGAGAGATTGATGTCTATGGAGGAGTATTCAGATTGCTATTTTTTGGGTTGATGGTTTTCCTATTGAAGTTTGTAGCTTCAATAGCGATCTTTATGTCTAATTTTATGAGATAGAAATATGTTTGTTATGACCGTTATGGTCATCTTCAGCTGAAAGAGAAATTTGTGATTACATTTAAGTTAATATTATGCAAAAAGACGTGTCATACGTCATGCAAAGAGGCATGCATATGGAAATACGAAGTATTGAATATTTGAAAATATGAAGGAACTTGTATTTGGGATTCAAAGAGACCTTTGTGTGAAAGATTAAGAGTCTAATACAATCTATTTATGTGATTGTTTCGTGCATTGTAAGATGAATCAAGTGAAAGCCTTGTACTTGGACATATCTTTATCAATAAAAGATATATTTTGCTGGTGTGGTTGGGTTTTCCCTCTACTTGGAGGGTTTTTCCAGGATGAATGTCTTGAGTCTTTGCGTATTGGTTGTTCTCTTTTGTATTGCTATTTATCATTATATTCTGGGCTAAAACCTTGGCATAATATCAAAGCAAGGTTTGATATCAGCAATAAAAGAATATTAAAGTTCTGGAGTAATATCAGAGATCTTCATTCATGTGTTTGATGCTTCATTGTTCTTCATCTAAATATTAGAATGTAGATTGAGTTCTGCTACCTGATCAGATATGTTATCATGTATGTGGTTCTATTCTTTATTTCTCATCGGAATAGCCTATGTATTATTCAATAAGTGTTCCAATTTGCTTCTTTAGCATCACCGCCCTGCTAACAAGTCTCCTCAGTTATCATAAAGTTTCACGGAACTATTACAATAATAGATAGTTTCTATTATCTTTGTTTAGTATCTAATGGTTATCTATTGTAATCTTCTGTAAATATTAGAATGTTTCTAATATTTAGCTTTTTGTTTCCAAAATAGAATGTTTCTATTCTTTACGATTGTTTCTTAAAGAAATATGGTTTAGTCTCTTGTATAAATTGATCTCTTGATCACTTAATTATAAGCAAATATTTTCCAATTACTTCGTAATATGGCATCAGAGCCAATACTTTAATTTTTTTCAAAAATAATTATAATTTCTTAGTTGAAATTATCTACCTTTTATTTCAAAATTATTCACATGCATATTTGCTTCCAACTCTCTCTATAATCCGACTATGGTTTCCATTCTAAGAGATCTGAATCTGTAGACTAGTGATTCGGTTTTGCAACCCATTTCTATCCAAATGTCTATTTTTTCTGCACATTTCTGCCATTTTTTGTGGGTGCTTTTTGCAACATGGCCGTTTTTGTTCAAAACCCTAATTATTTGTATCGGATCAAAAAAAAATTTCAAATTCTTGGGGGGTTTTTTGAGATCTCAACTAGGTTGTCATCTGTTTTTTTGGGTGCCTCGATTCTCAAGCCAGTCAAACCGACAACATATTCTTTCAAGGTTTTTGAGCTCTCTTATGGGTCAGTCATCCTTCAAATTTTTTGGGTCTTCTATTTTTTGCCTCGAAGAAAGTGCCTTCGCAGATACTCACGCTTTTTCATTGGAAAACGTGTTATGGCATCTTTGACTAATATTTTTTCTCGAGGAAAATTAGAAGTTCAACAGTTGCAATAATGGCGCGTGAAAACAGCGGATGCTAACCATCTTCGAATATCGCAACAGCAATAAGGTGGTTCTAGTTCACAGCACTCTTCTCAACAAAAGTCCTCTGCTCAAAGTTCAGAAGGCTCCGAGAAAAAGAACATTCAATGCAACTATTGCCACAAGTTTGGGCACATGAAGGTTGAATGTTGGAAGCTCTTAGCTGCCCTATCTAAGCAATTTGGTTCACAGCCCACAGCAAAGAGTGTGGAGCACCTTGAACAGACAGAATCTGCCTTTTACGCTTTTTGACAACTTCATGCTCTGGATAGATTAACCATCAAGGGAGGGCATTACGATAATAGATAGTTTCTATTATCTCTAGTTAGTATCTAATGGTTATCTACTGTAATCTTCTATAAATATTAGAGTGTTTCTAATATTTAATTTTCTATTTCTAGAATAGAATGTTTCTATTCTTTACGATTGTTTCTTAAGGAAACATCATTCAGTCTCTTGTATAAATTGATCTCTTGATCACTGTTAATAACAAGCAAATATTTTCCAATTACTTCGTAATTTTCTTCTTTATTTCTTATCAGAATAGCCTATGTATTATTCAATAAGTGTTCCAATTTGCTTCTTTAGTGTCACCGCCCTGCTAAGGAGTCTCCTCGGTTATCATGAAGTTTCACAGAACAAGCTTATGAAAAACAAATAAATAAAAGGCGTCTATCGTGGATGTCTGCTTGGTTCATAATTTCAATCATTTTATCTTTGGGCTTGTGTTTAAGCTGAATATGGTAAGGAATGAAATGCACATTCAAGACGATGAAGGAATCATCGATGATTGAATAAATGTCAACAGAAGTGGCTGCGATGTCAGAAGACATCGATCGTGGGGGAGGGATGTCTATGGTTCTATTCATTCTCTTCACATATGAAGACAGTGATGTGTCTTCTTTTGTGTGCCCCTTTAGGAGCATCGTAATCCTATGTTATCTTCTATGTCAGAGCCTCCTCATCATCTGCCAGATTTTTTTCATAATTCATGGAATGTCTGCAGCTTTGTTTTTTTATGTTTTCACATTCGTGGTTCGGCACTTCTATTTTATCGTCTTCAGTTATAACTGGCGTTTCAGTTTTTTTATCATGACAGTGCATATAGATGAAGTCTCTATCTATTTTATATGAGGCGAAAAACTTGTGCATTTAGTGTGTGTGTTTTCTTGCAGCTTCGAGATAGATCTCTCACCTATGTAGCCAATAGAGTATGTTTCTAAGATTGATGTGGCAATCTTTTTGTTTCTATCATAGTCAGTTATTTTAAATGTTTGTTTTATTAAAAACTGACAGTTTCATTTATAACGTTGGCTTTTCTTGCATTTGCTGGTTTGGTACCGCTTTTTACATATCGGGACCCTTTTTTTGTATCAATGACTGTGCTTTCTACGTGCTTCAATATCCTTAACGGAGATGGACCATTTGTATCAAGTTGGCATTTACTCTTTCAATATTTTCTGGGTTGTGAAGCATTCTTTTCAGCCAACAGAATAGTGATTCTGAAAAATATGCAAGCATTTTTCATATAAATTTTGCTGAGACATATCTTTAGCACTGTCTATTTAGCAGATTGTTATTTCACTATGTGGTTTATATAGAAATTGTCAGATCATGCTTCTCAGTCCATCTCAAATGAGTATTAGAACTGGTCTTGCTTCGGAAGGTGGGTTGCTAGAGAACTCTATCATATGGCATCGTTTCTCATTTAGTATCGTGACTTCACCTGGAGGCAATTGGCAAATTCAGAGATGGTATCAACAATATACTTGGCAGATTCATTATTCATCGGTTTTGTAGTTTTATTATGATTGGTTCAAAGAAATCAATGAAGGCTTCTCGTTTCACCTTTCCTTTGTATCAAGCAACTCTGTAGCAAGGGTGATGATATTTTCTACCGCAAAAGATGGTATTCTGAACTGCTGCAAGAGATTGTATGCTGAAGATTTCAATCTGATCAAGTTATCAGACATTAATTGTGATCGACATATCATGCAGTTGTGATAGCAAACTGTGGACCCAATCTGCTGAAAGGAATTAAAGCCTTATAATCGTTTATGGTGTTACATTGTTAGTTCTCTTTCATTTATTGTTGGGGATGTTATTGTGAAGTTACTTTGTGGTGGTTTTTACCGATCTTGGGAGTGTGCCCTCAAGTTGGAAGCCAGTAACCGATGAAGAAAGTGGGGAGATGGTTCCGTTGATGCCTGGTCAGACCTTTCAATAAATATCAGGCATAAATGGTTCTTCAAATTGAAGACTTTGGTTCTGCATGAAATGCAGCCAGTTTAAGCCTCCACAGTGTCATCATTGTTGTGTTTGTGGAAGATGCATTTTGAACATGGATCACCATAGTGTTTGGATGGTAAATTGTGTTGGTGCACGAACTTTTATTTTATTTTTGCGATTAACCTCGGCTAGAGATCTTTATCTATCATTTTATGAGAAAAAAAAATGCTTTTTATGACCATTATGGTCATCTTCAGCTGAAAGAGATATTTGTGATTATATTGAAGTTAATATTATGCAAAAAGACGTGTCATACATCATGCAAAGAGGCATGCATATGGAAATATGAAGTGTTGAATATTTGAAAACGTGAAGGGTTTTGTATTCGGGATTCAAAGAGACCTTCGTGTGAAAGATGAAGAGTCTAATTCAATCTATTTATGTGAACGATTCGTGTATTGTAAGATGAATCAAGTGAAAGCTTTGTACTTGAACATTTCTTTATCAATAAAAGATATATTTTACTGGTGTGGTTGGGCTTTTCCCTCTAGTTGGAGGGTTTTCCCAAGATAAATGTCTTGAGTCTTTGTGTATTGATTATTCTCTTATGTATTTATGTTTATCATTATACTCTGCACTAAAAACTTAACATTTTCATCATTTGTTGCCATCAATGCCAAAGAGGGAGATTGTTAGCATGAATGTTAAGTATATTCCTAAAGGGGAGATTGTTTGCATGTTTGGAGAGATGATTGAATGGTTGGCACTTGGATTGATTGCTTGCGCTGCATTCATGACTTAGTTTGTCATTGACGTCAACATATGTATTTTGATTATGACAGTCACAGACACAGAGGCAGATTTGTTCAGCGAGGTCAGAGTATGAAAAATTAAAGTATGCAGGCTTACATTAATATTCATGGATATGTCTAGATGCTATATTTATGTTTGCAAAAAGTTATTTGAGGAATTGCAGGAGTTACTGTTAGATATGTGAAGACTGGTCATAGGGCAGTTCACAAGAAACAGTTTACTGGTAAATCAATTGTATCTGTTAAGCAAGATGGAAATCAGCTGAGCAGGCTTGGATTATGGTTGACGACATGTTCATGATATATGCTCGAGGTAGCAAATTCTAGAGTTCATTCGGTGAAGGCTAGAGTTCATTCGGTGAAGGCCACTAAAGGATAGCGTGTGATATATTCACTGTCAACCAACTTTTTGGTTGTATTCCTATACTATTCATTGTACATTGGGGAAGCCTCAAGGCCGACTCAATTAGTTATTGGGGCAGGGTATAAAGGAAAGGTCATTTCCTTAGTTGTAAGAGTGCTTGTGTGATTTGTGATTGTATTGATGCTGAAGAGGCAAACTTGATCAGAGAATAGCAGTAGATGATGATGAGATTGGTTTGAGAACTTCAAAGGAACTATATTGGCAAAGAAGTTGTTGCATTGGTCAGTTCAAACTTGGGATATATTATCCTAGAGATCTATTTTGTGTAACAAATCTGAAACAATTTGGACAGTGAGTAGAGCTGTCTTCTTATCAGCTCCTAGCAGGGTTGGAATCTTCTAACCAGGATTCAAAATCCCCTAAGAAGGCCTCACATGTACTAATTGTAAGTAATTGGCTCCTAATAGGGTCATATCCTTCTGCAAGGACTTTTTATATTAGTACATCATCTTGTGGGCATCATTCCCACCAGGGTTTTCACTATGATCAAGGGTTCCCCTAGTTAAGAAATCTTGTGTTGCTTTGTGAGTTTCTTATTTTATGGTTGTTGCATATATTAGTTATTAGAATTGGATTTGATAAGATAAATTTAAGTTTTAATAAGCACACAACTGATTCACCCTGCCCCCTCTCTAAATTGTGTTGGTGGACTTTACTTTCTAGGACATATTTCATCCACAAATGTATCCATAAGTTCATTTACCACTAGGTCACTAAGGTACTCAGAAATTATGTTTACCTTTGTTTCTACTTGTTGTAATACTTCCTTTGTCTCAGCTGCTTCAATTTTTTCTAGCAAACCCTCTTCAACAACCTGAGGGCACTCCTTCTTGGAGTCATTATTGATATTTTTAAGTCCTATACTGGAAATGAAGTCAGAAGTTACCAAGTTGGAAGGACTAATTCCATTAACCAGTGAATCCCTTTCACGATTTAAAGATGCTGACTTAGGGAAATTGATATGATCAGATCTAGGGTACCCTTTTCTGCATCCAGGGCTTTATCTAGGGTTTCATTGTAAGGAGAGATCACCTTTTCTTTCCTAATTTCTCAATCTTCTAGGTGTTCATTGTCATCAGAATTTTTAATAAAAAATTCCCCCTTAACAATATCCAAAACCACATGAACATTCGGATCACAAACAGAGCTGATAGGGTTATTCATGTTTTCTCTTTTATCTGGATCTATCCATCCCCTAAGGTTGCTATAAAATTTAGGTTCTATGATTACTGACTGTTTATTAACCTCGGTGGAAGGGATTTGATATTATTATCCATATTGACCAACAACAATAGGACAAGAATAGGAGAATCATTCCTTCTCACAAGCTACACACTTTCCTAGTTTGTTTCTAGTTAATTTTATGTTTATTCATTCAATATCTCTATTGGTATATTAGGTAGTAAAATCGGCCTACCTACCTTGAAAGTCAAGTTATTACCATAGATCAAATGAAGTTTTAATTTTGTGCTACCACAATCAATAAAAAGAAAATCTTGATCCAAAATTGCTAACCCTAGTTTCTTACCGTAAGGGGATTCCAAAAGCGATTCCCTTGATTTTTGACCCGATTCCTTTTCACTTTGCAAAAAAATCAAATTTTTCACATTGTTCTTGAAGGCAAACAACTGGTTCTTTATCCAATTTGATCGGAGTATTATCCGTCTATGGATTAGAATTTTGATGAAGCATTCCATTTATCTTCAAAGATTCAATTGATTTGCCCTTGTTTTCCATAGGTCTCTCCTTAAAGGTGGCGTTGTTTTTGTGGATCCTATTTTTTATGATCTTTGAGGAATTCCGAAGAGGAAGGAAGGGATTCTTCGCTGCCCCCATGTTCCAAGAAAACTTCACTAGTTGATGCCCTATATTTTTGTTCTAGTTTGTTCTTCTGTAATTTGAACTCATGTTGCCTGATTTCAAAAATGGTTTTCCTCAAATTCTCCTTGGTTGCACTTCGATCCATCCTTCATTATTATTTATTTGCTGAGAAGAGAACAATTTGATTATTGACTAAGGCACAAAATATTTAGTTTTTCTGAAGAATCTTTTTCTTTAAAATCACCATGTCAGGAGGATTAAGTTTTGCATGGCAAGGCATTGTCAAATCACCAATTTTATCCTCAACAAAGGACTTTTGAAATGCCTTATGATTACGCTTATTTTCATCCACAAAATTTGTTGCAAATCTATGTTGGTGGATGCAATCATTCTCTCGAAGGATGGAGACCTGTTCGAGTAGCCATATCCTACAAATCCGAATGTTTTAGGTACTACATAATTTGCCCTATGCATCCAAATGAAACCTTTTTGAGAGCCCCTTCAAGCCCTTGCAAAAATTCGTCGATTGTTTGTTTGCAAATTGTAGGGCAAAGCCATTGTTTTTTAAATAGATAAATCTATATTTAGTTTTCTGATAAAAAATCTTGTTTCTTTAAAATCGTCATGTCATGAGGATGAAGTTTTGCAGGGCAAAGCATTGTCGAATCACCAATTTTATCCTCAACAAAGGGCTCTTGAAATGCCTTATGATTACGCTTATTTTCATCCACAGAATTTGTTGCAGATCTATGTTGGTGGATGGAATCATTCTCTCGAAGGATGGAGAACTTGTTTGAGTAGAAATATCCTACAGATTGGAATGTGTTAGGTACTGCATAATTTGCCCTTTGCGTCCGAATGAAAACTTTGTGAGAGCCCGTCCAAGCCCTTGCGGAAATTCATTGTGTGTTTGCTTGCAAATTGTAGGGCAAAGCCATTATTTATTTCAATAGATAAATCTATATTTAGTTTTTCTATAAAAAAATCTTGTTTCTTTAAAATCGCCATGTCATGAGGATAAAGTTTTGCAAGGCAAAGCATTGTCGAATCACAAATTTTATCCTCAAGAAAGGGCTTTTAAAATGCCTTATGATCACGCTTATTTTCACCCACGGAATTTGTTGCAGATCTATGTTGGTGGATGGAATCATTCTCTCAAAGGATGGAGAACCTGTTCGAGTAGCCATATCCTACATATTGGAATATTTTAGGTACTGCATAATTTGCCCTCTGCATCCAGACGAAACCTTTTTGAGAGCCCCTCCAAGCCATTGCGGAAAATTCGTCGATTGTTTGTTTGCAAATTGCAGGGCAAAGCCATTGTTTTCTAAATAGGTAAATCTATATTTAGTTTTTCTAATAAAAAATTCTTGTTTCTTTAAAATCGCCATGTCATGAGGATGAAGTTTTGCAGGGCAGAGCATTGTCGAATCACCAATATTATCCTCAACAAAGGGCTTTTGAAATGCTTTATGATTACGCTTATCTTCATCCACAAAATTTGTTGCAGATCTATGTTGGTGGATGGAATCATTCTCTCGAAGGATGGAGAACCTGTTCGAGTAGCCATATCCTACGGATTGGAATGTTTTAGGTACTGCATAATTTGCCCTCTGCATCCGGATGAAACCTTTTGAGAGCCCATCCAAGCCCTTGGGGCAATTCGTCAATTGTTTGTTTGCAAATTGCAGGGCAAAGCCATTGTTTTTTAAATAGATAAATGTCCAATGCCTGTAACTTATCACGGTCATCTGTTATTTCCTAGTTTGCTGTTGTTCTTTTATTCTCTCTTTCACAG
The DNA here is from genome assembly GCA_028749045.1 of Cupressus sempervirens. Lineage (NCBI taxonomy): Eukaryota > Viridiplantae > Streptophyta > Pinopsida > Cupressales > Cupressaceae > Cupressus > Cupressus sempervirens. Next base: position 777,068,566 of record CM053787.1, on the reverse strand, counting down.
AAAACAATCGTTACTACTGTAATGCATTGTGAATTGTATTCCTCTGACAAGGAATTTAATCTTAGGGTTAAACCAAAGAATATCAGATTCAATTAGTTTAGCGGCTTTCACCAAATGTCAGCTTAAATATTCAACGGGTTTCAGAAAATCATTCTGTATTGATTCTGGCATATCATAGGTTACCAACAAATCAAGTAAAACATAACTCTGTACACTTAATTTCCAGAATACACCATAAGAAGGTATGTGTGACGGCTATTAAAAATTTACCATGAGCAATAAGGATCAAGTAAATAACATGTACATGCTAATATAAAAATAGAAATCGATGATGCTGAAGATTTGCTTGTGATAAAAATAGTTTTGCGGTTATTGACTTAATTGATCTTAAATAATGATAAAAAGCTTTCAGATATTTGAGATAAAAACGGGCATAGGGTTTGCTCAACGTCGACTTACCTGACAGTCTGCAAAATCAGAGGAGGAAAACGGCTTTCGTTCGATTCATTGCGTCATTTGCGTGATTTCTTTGTTATCAGCCTTTGTTGATTAAAATGGAGAAAGTCCACGATAACAATTTTTTTTACAACGGCGAACAATACATGCTTTCGTACAAATCCTTCCAAGTTCCAAATTTCACAGATCTGCCCTTACCTTTTTTTTCGCTGCAGTTCACCCGCAGACGTAGTATATCATTCCCTTGTTAAAAACTTAGAAACACTTGTGAGATATGAAGCGATAAAAACATAGCATTGATTTGATACGGTGGTACTATAAGATTGGAGGAAAATACGACAATGTATGAATAATTGTATTTTACTAGTACTTGCATTCAAAGGCAATGCAAAGAGTAGGGTATGTTGATAGTAATACTTGCATGCAAAGGCAATGCAAAGGGTAGGGTATGTTGATAGTAGAAAAAAGTGCTAAGTTTGTATAAGATTGGCGGTTGTTTTTTTGTTTATTTAAATTGTGCTTAATTTTATGAAGAATTAATATTATGAAGACTTAGTTTAATAGAAATATTTTGAAGTCTTCAAAGAATTAAAATCATGTAAGTCATTGATTTTCTTGTTCATAAACTATGGTCACTTATAGATACAAATAAAGGATGAAGGTTGATTAAGTCAATTATTTCAATGCTAGTGGATCCTCAGCTACCCTTAGTTTGTGCAAGATAAAAGTCGTTTATTTGAGGTGAGATTTATTTTTCAGTTATAGATTCAAAAGGAGTTTTAAGAATATTAAAAGAAGGATGTCTTTTAGAAGGATTCATTCAAAATATTCTGGCCACCAATCCCTAATTTAAAAATCTCATTTTGAGAACTTATGGTTAAATGCCCATATACAACATAATTAGGAACATTAAGACTATAGTTGTTGTTTTGTGGTTAAGCAATATACTTCAATCCAATCCAAACTAATTATATCTAATATGTTCTTGTAGCTACAAACATGGTAAGGCTGATGTTATGTCTTGTTTACCTACTTAGAATGTAAACATGGGTATAAAGTGTTGTTCAAAGTATAGTATAGCTTGTTTCCATTTTTAGATATGTGCAATGTAGATCAAGTAAAATAGTTAATTAACTATCCAAAATCAATGACATTTAACATGTAAGTCTCCATGATAAAGAAAACAAAGTCATGTTTGTACTCTTGCAAATCTTGTTTATGTAGACTCTTAATGTTACTTGTACATTTATTAGTGGTTTATCAACATTTGAAACATCTTTCTAATTGATTTTCCTTGTACTATTTGCCTAGTTTTGGGGATTTATGAAAGTAAGAGGTTGATCCTTACCTTCCTCTTATTTATTTTTTCTTAGTGTTAATTTAGAAGTGAGAGATAACTAATTTTATTATTAATCAATAGAATTAGACAAATAACTATAATGGATAAAAATTGTGTGCCTATAGATAGAAATATAAATAGTAAGGTGAAGTGTATAGTGTACAACTAAAAGCAAAATTATATTATTTCATAACTATCAAACTATTATTAGTATGTCTATTTAATTTTATTTAAATAATTTAGTTTAATTTATTTTAACATTTCTTTTAAATTATTCTATTACAAAATTGTAAGTGTTTAAATTGATCTTCTTACGTAAAATTTAATAATAAATATGTTGGTTTATATTTATTTTTTATAATTTGATGTGTGAATAATTGAAGGATCAACTATTGAACAATGATCATTGCATTGTATTTTTATATAATAACGAGAATATAGAATAGTAAATAAATTTATATGTGAACAAATTTAACAAATTAATATTTATCTTTATAATATTTAAACATTATGAACAAAATTAACTTATAAATTTAACCTTTCTAGTTTATGGAAAAAGTAATATTACTAATACAAATTTAAATTATCTTCTAAATATTATAAAATGTTTGTACATAATCATTTATCTAAAATTAATATTTTAAAAAATTAAAATAACATATATTTTGATAGCCAATAGTGGCATGTCATGATGGTTAAGTTGTTGAGTTGTTATCCTTGCCATCAAGGTTCAAATCTAATGGGGATGAGGTCCCCCGTTTGTGGCCTCACTGGTTCATAGCTCCAGGTCAAAGCGTTTACCCCTCTTAAAAAAATTTAAAAAAACATATATTTTGTCATAGTAATCCATGAAAATAAACTCCACCGTTGATTGAACATCACATATTTTTAAAAAAATTAAATTGCATAGGTAAACCTAAGGATTAAGAAAATTCATCATCCAATGGAAGAAAATAGGAAATTATCTAAGATTTTTCATAAACTTAAAGACAAATATTTTTTAATCATATACCTTACATTGTTGTTATTAAAAACATCTTTTTTTCCTCATTTTCTCTGAAAAGCCTTACGTTAGATTTTAAGAATTTTAGAAAGACTCAAATAAAAGAACACATTAGTAATTGTCTATGACATAAACTACTGTTTTAATATGTAATATGAAAATTCAAAATTATTTCTTGATTATCTTAGCTTTCCAAGTGTAAACGCCAACAATATATGGTGAAGCCCCTCAACATTGTCTAGATCATCCAAAATTATTATGAATGGATTTTCTGCCTGCAATTACTCTTGTGACTCTCTATTATTTTGCTTTTGTATTTGGTCCCCATCTTGTGGCTAGTAATGCTAAGAAGTTTTGTCAAAAAGTGACTTAGTGGCATATCTTAATCCATTTTCAACAACTAAGATTCAAGTAGGATATTTAGTTTAGAGGTTGCAAGATGATGAGTTATTCATAATTTATTACACTTTGGCTCCAATGCCCTTGAATTGTGCAAAAACAATAATGGTGTTTTGTGCTTAGTTAATGTAAAATAATGAAAATGATTGTTATTGGGTTGGGTGATGTTCTCTATTTTTATTAAATGGATTTTCAAAGAGTCATCTTTTGTTTCTACTTGGTTCTTATTGGATTAATGTGCAGTAATTGAAATGCCTCTTTGTTTTGCATGTCTAAGTGGCTCGTAAGAGTTTTATGTAGAAGGATTGGGTATTCGTGCAATTTAACCTTATGGGTTTTGAAAAGTTTTCTTGCCCTTGGAGGATGCAAATTTTTTAAATGACCATCGGGTAAGTGCACGAAGTTGTGGTGCCAAAAACATGACACACAAATTAAAAAATTTAAATTCTACAAGTGTGTGTGTGCTTTTCAAAATCTTAAGTTCTTTTATATGGGTTGCAAACTTGCGACCCATTTCATTTTATTTTGTTATTGCATTCTTTCTCCTCAACAACGTGCATGCGATTTGCAAAAGTTGAAGAGTTTTTTCACCTGCCTCCTCATTGCTGAAGATCAAGATCGGGATCACGTAGTATGTTTTCTACTCTTTTTTCTGCATTGTTTTATATGTTTTTGCATTGTTTTGTAAGTTTTTACATTGTTTTGTAGGTTTTTTCAGTTTTTCTTTAAATTTGTTTATTTATTGAGAATGAAATTGGTTTCTTATTAGGAAATGTGAATAATGAACTGCCAAATCCCCAGCCAAATCAACAAAATCAAAATGAAAACCCTTCACAAGATCCAAATCAAAACCCTCCACAAGAAGAGCAAGAAATTCTACAACCTCCATTGATTGAAAGACCTCCTCTTGGCACCGAAAACAACATAATGAATGAAATAGAAAGAGGGAAAAATGAATTAGAAGCACTCATTGGTAGGTTGAAATCTTGTGGAAAAACCAATCCTATAAGAGCACAATTGGCATCCTCCCTTGAGTCCATTATGACCCATGTAGCTCCTATTAGTGGTTAGTTGGATATTTGGCGTGTTAAGTGGGATGAACAAAAAAAGATATTATGCAAACAAATTATCTTATAAAGATGTAAGAAAAAAGGAAATAGTAAAATGTAGCATTTGTCCATTATTTAAAAAGTATGGAGAACAAGACACTATTAAACATACAACTAAAAGACTCCCCATCCATTGGTGCATACATGATGATATTAGAAATAACTTTTGGGTCTTTGATGCCCCTCCCTGCAATAATCACAAGGTTCCAATGTATTTCTTAAAGAAATTGTATTGTGAATTTATCATTAGGGAGATCCTCAATTATTTTGATATATTAGAATCTTAGGGTAGAGGTGGGGGGTCATCATTTGAGAGGTTGGGGGCATGTCGTGACCCTAATGTAATTAGGGCTATTGGAAATACAGAAGGTGTAACTGAGAGGGGGGGTGAATCAATTACAACTAAAATAAATCCCAGATCCCTTAGATGTCAACAATAAAATTTAGACTAAGAAAATTGATTACTGTTGTTACTCGGTAAACACACAAAAATGTTGTAACTTGGTAAATGCAAAGTGTGAATTACTTTTGGCAAATCTTAAACCATTAGTAGTAATTAACTTGCAAGCATAAGAGAAATAACATGAACACATGAGACACCAGGATTTAACATGGAAATCCAATTTGGGAAAAACCACCAATGCAACTAATTATTGTTTTTCACTCTTCTAAAGTGAGCCCTATTAGGAGCCAACCCTGTTAAAGGTTACAAAACACACTATTAGGTGTGACCCTATTAGGAGATTTAATCACCCTGCTAGGAGTGGCCTTGTAAGAGGTCTTTAAAACAATTCAATGGAATTTCCACCTTGTTAGAGGATTTACAACTAGCTGTTAAACCAACTTTGTTAAGAGATTTTAAATCATTGCTATAATGGTTAGAGAGTAACAATGAAATGACCTGATTATGATGCAACTAAATTGCTAAATCCAGATCTCTTTTCTACTTAAACTTGATCCTTCCTGATCAAATATTACTTTTCTGCTCCACAAGGATACCTGCTTATCCTTTAAGTTTTCTCCCTCTCTTTTCTTTTTCAATTCAATCAACACACTTGCACACATACTAGAAATCTCAACTTCACCTTTTGTTTATACCTTCCAAATTGTCAAGTCAGCCTAAATTCAAATTAAAATAACCAATATTCATCATCATAGTTGGCTATAATCAATACATAAAGTAATTAAGCTTCATATGCCAAAGCAAGAAAAATCCTTCGTAAGCCGATCCTGCTCGGTAGAAACTAACTTTAGAATGATTTCCTGTGTTAACCAACAAAGTCTCGGTTAACACTACAAACTTGTAGAAATCCTTTGGCAACTGAGTGAACTTGGTGAATACTAACTTTGTCCATCTTTCCCTTCGTTAATCGAGTGAGCTTAGTTAACACTCTTTTCTGTCTCAATTCCTTCGACGCCCGAGTGAGCTCGGTAAACATTGTCATCTATTGAGAGTAAACTTGTGAATGCTCGGTAGACAAGAAAAACTATCTTCACTAACCAAGAGAGCTCGGTAAGCATTGTCTATCAATTGATATGACATTTGTGTAACATCAAAGACAACACACAATTAATCAAATGTATCCAACAAGGGTGCCTATTGTCAAGTCATAGGGTGAGCATGTGATTATTCCTTTAGTTGTGAAGGAACATGTAGAGACCAACACTCTAGGGACTATCAGTGCTTTGATGTAGACTCTCATTGATTGTGCTAGTCCATTAGTTGAGGAGGAGCCCTCTATGCGTTATGATCACATGTGCACATCATGTGAATCCTTATGCACATTTGGCAGTCATGTTGGAGATAGTATGGATGATGCGCTAGTCACTAATGAGTTCTTGAGTGACACATTTGGCATTAACACATAGGTAAATTATAATTATAAAAAACTAATTTGATCACATTTTGTATGTGTAGTGAATGATTGATTGATTAGCATGTATTGACATTGTTCAAAATTTAGGGTAAGAATATTGATGGTCCTAGTATAGATTCTTCGACCCCATTTTATGTCTCTTCGACAAGTCAAGAGGTATTATTAATTTAATCATTTAAATTAATACATATATTTATTAAGTAATCATATGAAAGATTGACAAAAAAAAATTATCCATGTGCATCAATTCTCTACTGGACCATCGACATTCAAAAGGGAGTCTGAGCCTAAGCATGATACAAGCTTCATAGAGGTACATTTGTTTCATGTTAATTTAATTCATTTGATTATATTTGTTTCATGTTTCATGTTACATGTAAATTGTATTATATGACATGCAGTTGTTGACGTCTGAGACCCCTCCTCATCTTCGCCAATCCATCGATCATGGAGTTACTGCAACGATGGCTAGTTCAAAGCCATTGACCGACGTATGAAAGAATTTTCTTAGTTTTAGTTGTTGTTTATAATAGTTAGTATTGAAATTTCAAATGTTGTTTATAAGTAATTATATTGATTGAATTGTTGTAGGGTTTTATTACACCCAATCATTCATGAGCCTTTGCGGTGGACGTATAGAGTGACTATTTGATGGCGATAAGAAAATAATTAATTTTGTGTGTACATATATTTGATTTCAATGTATAATAATTATTGATTCATATCTACTTCGTTTGTATCAACTCCAATTAGAGAAGAACCTACACAAGAGGACAAGCGAGCATGTGAGGAAGACCCCATCATCCCTATTATCTCCCTCCACACAATGACCAAAGACCTCTAGGGATTTGTTGCCTTCCCCTCATGGGAAGGAGAAGATATAGGGATAGACACACATGTATAGGCATTAGTGGACATATATGTTGGATTTTATGTTAGTGGACATATTCGATATACATTTGATGTATATATGACATTTTATATTTGATGTATGAAATATATTTGATGCATGACATTATTGGTTAATATATGATATGTTTGTTCATGTATGACATTATTAGTTATCATAATATATTATATGTTTGTTAATGTATGACATTATTGGTTATCTGTCAATATTATATGTTTGTTCATGTATAATATTATTGGTTATCATAATATATATCTTGTTTTTCTTGTTTACATTTTAAGTACACTTCATGTATTTAATTTTAATGTAATTTGCATCCAAAATGATGCAGATGCTCACACTAAAAGCTAATGGATTCCCAGCAAGAACACTTTTAAGGCAAACTACCTTTCCCACCTTCCTAAGTGTCTTCAAAGACTCTTTCCAACTTGGCTACAACATTGAACAAACTTCTACCCAACTTCACAAAACTAATTGATCACTTTTTCTATTCAAGACTTGAAAACAATAAGGAAAAAATGAGCAAATTTGAGAAATGGATCATAATCAACTTCTTGCTTCAAACTAACACCTTAGACACTTCAAGGAACACCTAATAACTATCTCACAAACTTTAGTTTGTCATCTATTCCATCATTCCCAAAGATTCTTCAACATCCTATGAGTGAAAACAATCTTCCAACATCCTACGACTATGTTTTCTTTGCAACATATAATTTATTAATTTTCGGACAACTCTTCACAAAGGGAAATGATTATGCTTCAAACCCATGAAATGGCTATTAAGACAACCAAGAAGATCCTTAACATCTTCCACTAACTCCATTTAGTGATAACATGCAGCTAAAGTTTTGTTTCATTCTGAAAAAGTACAGGTTTTTTGTTCTAAATAGGAAGTAATGGCATTTGACAATAACGCAATGATCCTATATAGAAGTTTAACATCAACAGTGATTATTTGCCATACAAAAAGAACTTAATAATCACCAACACCTTATACCTCCTATAAATTCATAGAGGGTATTTTCATCATTTGACATCCATTCTAACTGATTACTAGTTGGTTTGATTGGTTATAAGGTTAATTTCAATATTTTCCAAAAAATTGCTAAAATTGTCAAAAAGTTGTCAGCAACTTTTATTGCAAAATGCAATTTTTGGACTAACTCTTCCTAGAACTTAACCAAGTGGTTTTTGATAACACATAGGACCTATATAAGGTGTAATGACTCTCAAAACACTTATTGAGTCAACTTATTAATAAAAACAATTTAAAAAAAAAAAAAAAATCCTTAAGACTAAGGCAACTTGGATTTATAGGTGACCTCAAATTCCTTGACCTTACAAATAAGGATTACCTTATTACCATAAAAAAATAACATGTTCAAAATGAGGTGTATGATCACCCCTTTACCTTCTATCACGAGTCTCCATCATTGGATGAGATGCCATATCCAGTTGCTACCTAGGTGCCCAGCACCACAAGTTTCAGTATCACCCGAGATGGGGTTGCAAAATCTAAATAAAATACAATCTCCAAAAAACAAGAGAGGTTATTGTAGGTCTCCACAACATAGTCCTATAGCACCTAGAATTGCATCCATACCTCACACAAACTTTGAGATATGCCCCATCAAAGATCACTGCCCTATGGCATTTAGTGACTCTTAGAGATGATTAGGTTTGGCATGCTCAAGAATGTTTGAGGGCTCAATAGGATGGAAAGAGCTTGGGGTTGAGGTTTACTCAGCCATCCAAAGCTAACAAAATAGATAGTTTGATCCCACACCGAACAATGAGAGAGATTCAGCAGCTGGCACCTTTGTACTGACCAACACTACAAGTTTTAGCATCACTCGAGATGGAGTTGCAAAATCTAAATGGAATCGAATATCCAAAAAGAAAGAGTTTATTGTAGGTCTCCACAACATGTTCCTATAGCACCTAGAATCACATCTATACTCACACAAGCTCTAAGATATGCCTCATCAAAGATTGCTACTTTATGGCATTTAGTGACTCTTAGGGAAGATTTGATTCGACAAGCCTGAGAATGTTTAACCACTCAACAGGATGGGAGGGGATTGGGGCTAGGGTTTAACTAGCCACTTAGAGCTAATAGAATAGACATTTTGATCTCATGATGAATGGTGAGAGAGATTTGACAGTTGGAACCTTTGTACTAGTCAACACTACAAGTTTCAGTATCACCTGAGATGGGGCCGCAAAATCTAAATGGAATTATATCTCCAAAAAGTGAGAGAGGTTATTGTAGGTCTCTACAATATTGTCTTGTAGAACTCATAATTTCATCCATACCTCACATGAGCTCTAACATATGCCCTATCAAAGGTCCCTGCCCTACGGCATTTAGTGACTCTTAGGGATGATTCAGTTTGGCATGCTCAAGAATGTTCGAGTGTGCAACAAGATGAGAGGATCTTAGGGATAGGGCTTACCTAGCCATCCATAGCTAACATAATAGATAGTTCAATCTCATGACGAACAGTGAGAGAGATTCGACAGCTGACACCTTTGTACTAGCCAACACTACAAGTTTTAGCATCACCCGAGATGGGGCCACAAAATCTAAATCAAATCATATCTCCAAAAAGTGAGAGAATTTATTATAGGTCTCTACAACATGGTCCTGTAGCACTTAGAATCACATCTATACCTTGCATGAGCTATGAGATATGCCCCGTCAAAGATTGTTGCCCTATGGCATTTAGTGACTCTTAGGGATGATTCAGTTTGGCGTGCCTAAGAATGTTTGAGCACTCAATGGGATAGGAGGAGCTAGGGGCTAGGGTTTTCCTAGCCACTCAAAGCTAACAAAATAGACAGTTCAAACCGATGATAAATGGTAAGAGAGATTTAGTCGCTGACACCTTTGTACTAGCCAACACTACAAGTTTCAGCATCACCTGAGATGGGGCTGCAAAATTTAAACAGAATTAGATCTCCAAAAAGAAAGAGAGATTATTGTAGGTCTCTACAACACGTCCTATAGCACCCAAATTTACATCCATACCTCACACGAGCTCTGAGATATGCCCCGTCAAAGATCGTTTCTTTATGGCATTTAGTGACTCTTAGGGACGTTTAGTTTGGCATGCCTGATAATATTTGAGCACTCAATGGGATGGGAGGAGCTTGGAGCTAGGGTTTACCCAACCACCTAGAGCTAACAGAATAGATAGTTCGATCCCATGACAAATGGTGAGAGAGATTCGACACTTGACACCTTTGTACTAGCTAATACTACAAGTTTCAGCATCACCTGAGATGAGGCCCCAAAATCTAAATAGAATCAGATATCCAAAAAGTGAGAGATGTTATTATAGGTCTCTGAAACATGGTCCTCTAGCACTTAGAATCACATTCATACCTCACACGAGCTCTGAGATATACCTCGTCAATGATCACTGCCCTATGGCATTTAGTGGCTCTTAGGGATGATTCAATTCGGCATGCCCGAGAATGTTTGAGTACTCAACAGGATGGGAGGGACTTGGGGCTAAGGTTTACCCAGCCACTTGGAGCTAACAAAATAGATAGTTTGATCCCATGACAAACGGTGAGAGAGATTTGACAATTGACACCTTTGTATTGACCAACACTACAAGTTTTAGCATCACTCGAGATGGGGCCGCAAAATCTAAACATAATTGGATCTCCAAAAAGTGAGAGAGATTATTGTAGGTCTCCATAACATGGTTTTGTAGCACTTAGAATTGCATTCGTACTTTGCACGAGCTCTGAGATATGCCCCATCAAAGATCGCTACCCTGTGGCATATAGTGACGCTTAGGGATGATTCGGTTCAGCGTGCCTGAGAATTTTTGAGTGCTCAACAAGATGGGAGGAGCTTGGGGATAAGGTTTACTCAGAGCTAACAGAACAAATAGTTTAATCCCATGATGAACGATGAGAGAGATTTGGCAACTAACACCTTTATCTGGTTAACACTACATGTTTCAGCATCACTCGAGATGGGGCCACAAAATATAAATTTAATTAGATCTCCAAAAAGTGAGAGAGTTTATTTTAGGTCTTTGTAGCACGATCTTGTAGCACCTAGAATCACATCTATACCTCACACAAGCTTCGAGATATGCCACATCAAAGATCACTGCCCTATGGCATTTAGTGACTCTTAGGGATGATTTAGTTTGACGTGCCCGAGAATGTTTGAGCGCTCAACAGGATGGGAGGAGCTTGGGGCTAGGGTTTGCTCAGCCACCCAGAGCTAACATAATAGATAGTTTGATCCCATAATGAATGGTGAGAGAGATTCGATAGTTGGCACCTTTGTACTGGCCAACACTACAAGTTTCAACATCACCCAAGATGGGGTTGCAAAATCTAAATAGAATCGTATCTCCAAAAATCAAGAGAGATTATTGTAGGTCTCCACAACATGGTCTTGTAGAACCTAGAATCATATTCATACCTCTCACAAGCTCTAAGATATGCCCTATCAAAGATCGCTGCCCTATGGCATTTAGTGACTCTTAGGGATGATTCGGTTTCGCGTGCCCAAGAACATTCAAGCACTAAATAAGATGGGAGGAGCTTGAGGCTAGGGTTTACCTAATCACCCAAAGCTAACAGAATAAACTATTCAATCTTGTGATGAACGATGAGAGAGATATGAGCAAGATATGTATGTCTAGGCCACTTTGTGCAAGATATGAGTAAAAGTTGCTAATTAGGAAAAATTGGGTCTTTTTGAGTTTTTGGTCAAGATAGCCTAAGAGTAGGTGTTTTTAGTTGTTTTTTAATAGTTTGGAACCTTTTCCAAGTCTTAGAAGTGAAATCTAGTGAACTTTGCAAAAGTTGCACTTTTTGTGCAAAATTGCAAAAGTTGTAAAAGTTGCTAAAAAATGCAAATCTAACTGGAAACCTTCTAACCTTCAAAAATATGTTTCCCATGCTCATATACCCAAGCATGGATAGTTAAAACTTCCCAAACTTCTTGCAAAAGTTGCTCAAGCAACTTTTTGAGCAACATTGCAACTTTTGAACAATTTTTGTTGTTTACATATTTAGGTCAAATGGGTCCATCTAGGACTATTCTAGTACCCTAGTTAAGATTAATAGGACCTATTAGGTAACCAAATACCTTATTTTCCCATAATATTGAAAGGTGATAAATAAGCAATTGGCTACCAACTACAGATATTTCAAAGACATTGAAAACAATATATATTATTCTTTCAAGAAAAATGAGGTACCAATTCTAAAAATAAGATTGAAATGATTCCCATCAGTGGCATGGCCAAGAACTACCTTTTTAATACAGTGACCAATGGTTAGCCTAACTCCTCGTGCCTTCTCATTCCTACAGAGGAAAACTTAATATACAAAGGAATTGCAGCTACATCTATTAAATATACAAAGGAAGATATAGAAAACCTGCTTAATAGAGAGATTAATCTAAGAGAAAAGGACATTTCAAAAGACAATGGTTATCTTGGTGCCATCCAAGGTATTCCAATTACTTAGGATGAAGAGACAAAACCTATAGCTATTAGGAAAGAGTGCACATGTACACAAACACAAAATTTTTAGATAGAGAGGTAGCAAGTGTTGTATAATTATTCAAGGAGCAATGTGAAGTTAAGCCTCAAATTGGCTCATTAGTAGGCAAAGAATCTGGTCACGTAGTTCATTCCAACACCACAAATGTTTCAATTAGAAATGCCTATTCATCAATTACGTTGCATTTACATGACTTGGGAAGCCAGGATACTCAAGCTGGGCATGATCCCTCAAAGTTCTCATCAAAATATATTAATGATCTTAACAGAACAACAAAAAGCTCATTGCCACCTTTAAATAGAGACTTGAGTTTAAATGGAGAATGTCAGTTCCCAAACATGTTCTAGTCAAGTAGATGAATGGTGCAAGAGAACCCACTCTATACTCATCAAAGAAGGCACCTAAGGATCCTAGATAGTTCACTTAGGATAGGTTGGCACATTGATCCAGTTGTAAGGCCTAGTTCCAAGATTAGGCATAAATATGAGCCCTTGGGTAACTAAGACCAAATATGATCAATACACCTAAAAAATGAATAGGATTCTAGGTTTTTAATTTCTTTTAATAACTAGATCCATGTTGGATCACCTACTTTAGTTCTAGACTAAGTTTAGGTCTTGACCAAGTTAGCAACTTTTGAGCAACTTTGCAAAAAAGTGTCAAATACTTTCAAATCCTTTCCTCCAATAGCTAGGAAATTTAAATTGACCATGTAACTATTAGATAGGCTGATGATAGGAAGCACAATTGTAATTTGGCATTGAAATAAATACAAATCAACATTTTTCCTTGCAAAACACATGTTCTAGACCTTTGTACAGAACCATACAGATGAGAGGGAATGTACCAGTGGATCTAGAAGTTGAAGAATTTTATCTATTACATTTTACATCAATTCTCATGTTCAAATTCTTCATAGGTTGAAAGTTATCAAATTTTCTCTCTTGCTGCCTAGAATTTAGCCTAGAAATCAACATTTTGCTAGGGTTGGATCATTTTGACACATTCCACCATGGGAAATTAATTCCCTTTGGTGGAATGCAAGGTGTAAAAATGTGCTTTTACATTCTGCAAGTTGTTTTCTAGGAAGTGCAAGGAGTTGAGTTTGTCGCCATACCCTAGGTGTGCATCACCATGAGTACACCATACATCATTTGTAATAGTCCCTTTTAGTTTGAGTTGGATTCATCAGAGGCTAAAACCTTGGATTATCATTTATTTTACATGGCCCCACATATCCTAATAGTTGGATTGAGTTTCTCCTTTGTAGAAAACACACTTGTAGAGTAAATGGAGCCCTAATTAGGCCTAGGAATCTAGTCTAATGTTGCAACAACAACAACCTCTGTTCCTCCCCATCCTTGGGTGCTTTGGCATGTTTTATAAAACCCAAAAGGGTATCCAAATCCCTAGTCAAGTCACCATGTTGTTTGGAAGAATTCAAAATTATGCCTCATTCTCATTCTAGGAGGACTACAAGCTAATTAATTGGTTTTCAAAGCAATTTGATGCTATAAGTTGTCTTTGATGAAATGAATCATTGATTTATGTTGATTAGGACCTAAATAGGCCATATCAGTGATTGTAGGCCACCCCTAGTCTTTGTATCCAATTTTTGAGGTTTGATCCCTCTTTGGCTAAGGGAATCCATTAGTGCATTTTGAGTTGTTGGTGCTTAGAACTTTGGTAGACCTAGTGATTAAGTTAGCTTGTCTTGTGGGGTTGTGATAATCTTCATATAATCCCATCTCCATACCTATGATAGGTATTTGGCACTGGGACCCTTCACCTTGGATGTTGAGGGAATTTGAGAACTTCTATCATTCCTTGTTGTTTGAAGACTTTTGTTGCCTACTGCTGCATCAATGACCAAGATGTTGCTTGAGTAAAGGGTATACTAGTTTATTAAGGTATCTTTATGATCCCACTTGCATTAAGGTACTATTTTTTGAGTGGCTAGCTAGCTACTTTGGTGTGGAATTTTTGTAATATATAATGTCCTCATACAAGTACATGCCATTTTTTGTAAAAATTGTGTATTGTAAAGGATTAGTGAGCAATATCTATAATATTCATTTTTGGGACTAAAGAATATAACTATTAAAATTGCAAAGCTTCCATGTTGTTGTAATGGAGATTATGTGCAATATCATTTTGCTAATTCTAATTTGGTCAATAATACTGTATACATATGTAAGAATAATTTGGTTCATATATATATTTGGTTCTTAACTGTCTGACTATTATGAATGACTTATTGCCTTTGGTTTGGAAAAATATTTGTTGTATACAATACTCAATATTTGTATTCCTTTATATTTCTTATTGGTTAATGTTCATATATGCATATATATCCTTCAATTATGTTCCTTTTCCATATCTCCTAAAATTGAGTCTAAGCCTCAAAAATATGATATTGTAGGACCTAACAGTTCATCAATACCTCACACAAGCTCAAAGATATACTTGCTCAAAGATATCTTTCCAATATTATTTAGAGACCCTTAGGGATGCTTTCATTTAGTATGGTTGATAATGTTTGAGGGACTCTATGACTGAAACTAGGTTGGCCCTAGCCTAAACTTGGCCAACTAGAGCTAATGGAGAAGACAATTTGATCCCAATATGAATAGTTTGAAATATACACAACCTTGCTCATTTGAATTAAGGAACACTCCAACTATTGGCATTAAGCAAGAAAGAGATGGGAAATCCAAACAAAGTCAGATCTCTTAAAACTAAGTGTAGGTCTCAATAATGTGATCCTGTAGCACCTGACAATTCCATCAATACCTCACATAAGCTCAAAGATATTCCTTCTCAAAGATCATTGCTTAATAGTGCTTAGAGACCCTTATGGATGCTTTCATTTAGTGTAGTTGATAACATCCAAGAGACTTTATGGATGATATGAGGTTGGCCCTAGCCTAGACCCGATCAACTAGAGCTAATAGAGAAGATGATTTAATCCTAGGATGAATGGTTTGAAATATATACAACCTTTCTCATTTGAACTAAGGAACACTATAACTTTTGGCATTAGGCAAGAAAGGGATGTCAAATCCAAATAAAGTCAAATCTCCTAAAACTGAGATAGGTTATTGTAGGCCTAAAAAAATATCCTGTAGGACTTGATAGTTCATCAATGCCTTGTACAAGCTCATAGATATGCCTCCTCAAAGATAGCTCCCTAATAGTCCTCAGAGACCATTAAGGATGCTTCAATTTAGGATGCTCGATAATGTTTGAGGGACTCTATGGCTGAAATGAGGTTGGCCCTAGCCTAAACCTGACCAACTAGAGATAAAAGAGTAGACGATTTGATCCTAGGATGAATGTTTTGAAATGTACACAACCTTTCTCATTTGAACTTAGGAACATTGCAACTTTTGGCATTAGGCAAGAAAGGGATGCCAAGTCCAAACAAAGTAGGATCTCCTAAAACTGATATAGGTTATTGTAGGCCTCAAAAATGTGATCTTGTAGTACTTAATAATTCATCAATACCTTGCATGAGCCTAGAGATATGACCACTCAAAAATTGCTACCAAACAATGCTTAGAGACCCTTAGGGATGCTTCCATTCAATGCAATTGATAATGCCCAAGGGACTCTATGCTTGAAATGAGGTTGGTCCTAGCCTAAACTCAGCCAACCAAAGCTAATGGAGAAGATTATTTTATCCTAGGATGAATGGTTTGAAATGTACACAACCTTGCTCATTTTAATTGAGGAACACTGCAACTTTTGAGATTAGGCAAACAAGGGATGCTAAATCCAAACAAAACCAAATCTCCTAAAACTAAGATAGGTTATTATAGGCCTCAACAACATGATCTTTTAGAACTTGATAGTTTATTTATACCTCATACGAGATTAAAGATATATTTGCTCAAAGATTGATGCCCAATTTTTCTTAAAGACTCTTAGGGACACTTCTATGCAATTTGTTTGATAACATTAGATGGAATCTAGCCAAAATAGGGTTTTCCCTAGCCTAAACTTGGCCAACAAGAGTTAACAAAGAAGTTTTTTCAATCCTAGGAAAAATGAATTACATGTGTACACAATTGGTAAGAGTGGAAAAGTGCATAAAAATTGTTGGAGTATTGCTCTTGTGTGCAACTACGAATGAGTGAAGGTCCAACATAACATGTATTATACATAACTAATAAAATAAGGTGCACAAAAGAAGGATGGAGGGTGTACACCGCAAAGGAAGTATTATTAGAGGGTGTAAATTTGATGCAAGGGTATAGCAAAAAGTGATTGTTATATGTTGAATTGAAGGTGTACATTGAAATAACTAGTTCTAAAAGTTATTGGAGAGTGGATTTCTAGAAGGCCCTAGTTTTTGGGAGAAAATGGTGAAGACTAGATGATTGGGAATGTATACAAGGCCAAAGAGACTTAAAACCTATTGAATCTATTTTTTTGAAACCTAAGTAGATATTATACAATCCAAAACAACCCATCCCATATTTTTATATGTTTTAGAGAAGCCAAATGGGTACCCAAATCTATAATTTATTTGCTTGATGTTTTAGGAATGTTGGGAGAAAGATGCAAGAGGACAACCATCTAAGTGTCATTAGGCCTATTAGGTGAACTCTATATTTCCCTTGTAAGTCCATATAAGTTAAAGATAATTGAATATTCTTTGAAGGATACGTTATCATAAAAACTAATGAAATAGAGTTCAAGAACCAAATTTATAACCATAACAATAAATTCTATAACTAGATTTATAACCATAACAATATACAAAATTCATATCTCTTCTCAGTCTTATATATAAAATTTGGCATCTAAATGCGCACATGTTATATCTCTTATCATATTTTTATACAAAATATGACATCTAAATATGCACATGTTACATGCCTTCTCTTCTTTTATATACAAAATTTGGCATCTACATATGCACATCATTGCAAAGTTACAACATTTTGCATGAGATGTACATAAAAAAATTTAAAAATGATTCTACCATATGTAGAATGATTCAACTATATAGAACACATTCAATCAAAGGAACCTTCTAGATCATCTCTAACCCACGTCTTGTATCAAGTATTTCCTTGTGATCATATTCACAAACTCTCCACAACTTCTTCTTAAGAGGTCTACCACAATACAGTATCAATTGAATATTTTTTGTAAAAATAAGGTTAGAGTAATGAAGAATCTATCTCCGTGTCTTAAAATCCTTAAACAACCATGTGGTAGGATTCTTGATAGGGTACCTGCATTTAATTTTAATGATAATTTAATGTCAAAATTGATACATTAAACATGACAAATTGACTTTAAAAAGTCTTCATGCCACTGGAAAAAAATATACTACCTTTTAAGCCATGTGCCTATCACAATGATGGATCATATTGGGTACTCGATAGTCTCACCATCAATGATTATAGCTATCTATTTTTTTCCTCCTCAATACATTGACATAGAAATTAATTAGTTCCTTCATCATTATTCTCATATGTAATAAGTTCTATATATACATGACCTATATTATATGGAATGATACATTACTCCCAAATTTGAAAGTAATCTATTTTAACCAAATATTAAATTGATAACTTAGTATCTAGTTCGACTAGATCAAATACATGCTCAAAATCTATTGATGATTCAACCTAGTTGAATTATAGTGTTGTAGGGAGTTGATATGAATCAATTAGATGCAAAATTTTACAAGACCATTGGTCAACCCACTCTTTTGGTTCACATTCATCCCATAAATTATGCATACAAGAAGAGAAAAAGCATAAGCTTTCTAGTATGAATAGTTAGTGACGTTGTATTTGAACTTTGAAATGAATGCATCTCACTTGATTTTGTAAGTGTACAACAATCTTAAAAATTTTCAATGTTAGGTTCATTTACCAACCAAAAATATCTAGAAACCATAGAATTGCCTTGATATTACATGGTCTCATCATAGAGTTACACAATTGCACAATTGTTCTAGCATTTTCTAATGTTGTGCTACCTTGGTAGTTTAATTTATCTCTACTAAGGGCTTTGTTCACACATGCTCTAGCACCATCATGCTCTCCCTTTCCATGCCCCACCTCAATGAAATTCCAAAAATCTTGCACTCCAATTGTCACATGCATCCTACTCAACCAATAGAACATCCTTGCATTCTTTCATTGTATAATGTCATTGTCTAGCCCTATAATGTGTTGATTGTATTTTACATCTCTTTCCCTCAAATTGTTATAGAAAACTCTAAAACATCCTTGGACAAACTCTAACGAATGAGTTCAATCATTGTTGATATATAAATTATACTCTCTTAAAAACTTTATGTCCTCCTATTCATTTTGAGTTTTTAGGGTATAGTTTTCAGTTCAAAGTCAACAACTAACACAATCATACCTAGGGTAAAAGTGTTCTTACACAACTTGAATTGCTCATCTAACCATCTACCTCTATGTGTAGGGAATATGTACTCATAAACTATTTTCTCTTGAAATAATTTCATAAAATCAGCTACACATACATCATTTTTTACACCTCTTTAATTGTTTTCCATCTTTAACACCATATGTAATTGACTTGTACTTTCCAAGAGAAAATAGTGTCTTACCAATTTCATGTGTGTTATCTAAATGTAAGCATCTATGAAACTTTTTCAAGTCACCACATTGAGGGCAAAAATATTTCAAACACACAATCTTATAATAAATGCACCCATCATCTCATTTACATAGTAAACTTGCAATAAATTCTCTTAGTAACTTAGGAGGTACTTGTAGACCATATTCCTACAATATATCATTAGTATGCAAAGTACAACATATATAACAATAAACATCATAATGCATAGAAAACCCAACATGAATCCTACAACAACATGTAGTACATGTATGATTTATCTTAACATAGAATGGTTTGGTCATCTCTAAAAACCTTTGGTTGATTTTAATTTGAGGAAATCTTTGAATTTTTTTTTATAAAATCATGATTGAGTCATATCCAAATAATGTTTAGCATGTGGCTCATGGTTTATTTTTCCAAATCATCTTTTAACAACATCTTTTTTGTTTGGTGAAGCCCTTGTGTTGTCATGCAAAAGTTTTCAATTAATGTTCTTAACTTGCATCAACAATAACTTTATCCTTATGTGGGAGTCTACCTCAGAATGACCAAAAAGAACTATCATTATAATTCTCAAATTTCTCTCGCCTTGCTAAGGCTTTAACTAATGTTATTCTACTTATCCTTAATGATTTACATGTTTTTCTAATTATATGATATTTTTCCATTTCCTTTTCCATTTTGGCCAATGTAAGGACATTTCGACATGTAGTAACATCTTTACTACATTCTTTTGAACCAATAAAATGGTATGAATCAAAGATATTTCTCACAATGCTTCTTTCACTACTATTTGCATATGCTCTTAACCTGAAAATTCTCATCGTCTCTCTAAATTTCAGATTTTTAAGAATTTCAACAACAAGTTGGCATCTTCCACTTTGTTTTTATTTTTCAAAATAGTTATTCAAAATCTTTTAAACAATTCTTCTACAATTTCTTTCTAATGTGTAATTATACTTTGTTTTCAAAATATTTTCATCAATATCAATTAGAAACTTTGGTCTTCTATGAATTATTCTAAGAGATGTTGATGTAGGTACATGCTCTATATTTTCATTACTTTCATTATGTGTATTTATCATGTCAACTTAAGATGATGCATTAGGTGCATTAGGTAACATAGGTGTATTTGTCATAATCATTTCAATTGGGGTATGTTGAACATTTATGTTTGTTGAATTAGGTGCATGCTCATGATTTTCATTTGCAACATTAGGTACATTGATCATGTCAATTTAAATTATTATATTTTCATCACTTACATTGGAGGCATTTGATGATGTGCCTTCACCTAATCTCCTCAAACGCTCACTTGTTTGTTCCTTTGTTGGTCCTCATTTTTCATCTGTCTTGTTCTTTCTCATGATTATAGATGCAAATTTCCCTACAAACAATAACATGAACAAAGTACACAATCAAATATAAAATTAAACAAATTTTCATCATTATTTTATGCTCAATCACAAGATAGAAACATAAAATAGTATGCCAACATAAGAAAATAGATCAAATTCATCATTTCCAAGCAAATTACCCTACAAATAATAACATGAACAAAATAAATGATCAAATACAAAATCAAACAAATTTGCATCATTATTTTATGCTCAATAACAAGATACAAATGTAAAATAAAAAAATATATCAAAATCATCATTCCCAAGCAAAAATACTAAACATTTGCATACACGGTGGAGAAAGACATGTGAAACAATAATAGAATCTCGTGCACCACAATGAAACAACATAATAATCATCAACATATTTTTTTATTTACACTTTTTAGTAACTCGATTGACTTTGTTGGTACACAATTTTTTTGAAAATTCTTGGCGTCTCTTATCAAATTTGGGAAGAAAAATTCCTTAACTAATCATATTCAAACACGTTCTCACAGATGTAGCTCTCAATCATCAATTTTAATACATATCCTTAGGTGTGTATGTATGTGCAAATATAGGATCATCCCATGTATGCATTTATTTTACCATAATTTTTTAACATCTATCTCCATGTGTTAAGATTCATTTTTCAAGAATATCTCTTGGTTCTTAACGATGATAAACTATTTCTATAATATTTGGTTCAAGCAATTATCACTATATCATTTTTATCAATTTCATATGCAAGCACCAATTTGAAATTTCTTTAAAGCTTCAATGTGTATGATTTCATTTTATGAATCCACATATTATTTTGCTCAGATAAGTATCTTAATCACGAATATATTTTAATAATTATATTATTTTAATAAAACATAAACACAATTTAAATGCTTTGCATTAAACATTATTGCAAAAGATGAGCTATTTAAAAGATTATAGGTATTTTTCTTAAAGATCCATTAGATAAAGAACATAATACTTATATCTTCAATTTTTGTGAAGCTTCATATGATGAAATTATTATTTATGTTTTCCTTCTACACAAACTAATGATCTTATGGAAACATTATATTCTTTTTAATTTTGATTTATCGCCATTTCGTAGGGGCTCCACATTCGAAGTAGCGAAATAGCGAATTAGGGCAATTGGAACCCAATGAAGTGTTTGTCTACCCAATCATTCAAAATTTGGAGATATCTATGACATTTCCTCCTTGATAAAATGAAATTCTTTGGCTACATAATTCTCATTGGCACGTGCAGACTTCTATCGTATTGTTGTATGTACATTGGCCCAATTCATTGCTCTCGGAGCCTTATACATTCCCGCATGATCAATTTTGATCGTCAATGCATGAGCGAGGAGGACCAACCAGACAAGTTCCTTCCAAATTGTCATATGTTGTGCAAGCATCCTCAACGAAAAATTACCGTAAAAATGATGTCTTAATCACCAACGATATAAGAAGTTGCGTATTATAATATGGATATTTTTTTATAGCAAACATATGAGACATAATTTTTTTATGTAATACCATGTCGTGGGTCTAACTATGGATGTAGGGGGAGACTATTGTTTTCGCATGCCTTTTAACTATTTCTTTGCAGTGAAAATTGTGCCATCCGAAAACATTAAAACTGATTTCCAATGTTCTTATAGACTCCAGTGGACTAATCTATTATTTCTAATTTTATTTGAATATTTATTCTTTTTCTGATTGGCCACTGATATTTTTGCCAATGGTTTTTTGTTTTTTCCGCTTTAAAAATTCAAAAAAAATATGAACGGCGAACATATTATTTAATAGTTGTATGTCTGTAATACGATTTGGTACACGTGAGACTTCATTATTGTAATGCACAATTATCCTCCTCCTACTCGTTGTAGATAAAGCTACCAACAAAAACTAAAATAAAGTAATTCGTCAACTATGTCATTTCCACCTACCAAGAATATGCATTATTCTCCCAATATCCCACGTTATGTGGACTAGAATTCTTTTTAAAAACTTATGCTATCAATATTTGACAATAAATGATAGGGACCAATTAGTGTAGAGCTTAAATTTGTAGATGTGCCAAGTGGAGAGCATGAGCCCTTCAAGTGTTGTTCTTTACATATCATTCCATTGGATAAGCTTAGAGCAAATAGATAATAAGTTTTGTTTAAGGGAATCTTTCTTGTTACAGTTGGGAAATAATACTTATAGCAAATAGATAATGAGTTTTCTCTAAGGAATCTTTTCGTTAGTCCTGTCTATTAATAACTATATTTTTTGACCATCTATTTTGTATTAATTTATGTTTTTGGTAGTTGTACAATTTTCAAAATTTGTCCTTATACTATAGTGAAACAAAAATTTCTTATTAAAAGTAATTTTTTAATTTGTAATTTAATTTTCAGTTATTTTATTGGCCATATCCACTTTTGTCGGTAGTCTTTTCATTTTCTTTCAAATAAATTTAAAGTTGTGACATTTGGCAAAGGAAATAGTCATGTCATTTTTAATTTTCTCTACATCAATTTTGAACAAGTTGTGCTTTTAATTTTTCAAAATTAATATGTTTGGTAATCGTAATAAGTACCATGTTCTAATAGTAAATACTTTAGAAATTCACTGTCTTAGTTGAAAAAAATTAATGCACATGACCCCTACTGAAAACATTAGTACCCTGCCTTATGCAAGGCAGGGACTAATAATCGCTAGGTAAGATTTGTCTGGTCCCTAAAGTGGCAACATTTGGCAAACAACAGAGAGAGAATAAGTAATAGAGTGCTTACCAATATTTTTGTGTGGAGGAGGAAGATAAAATAAGTTTATCATTTGGGATTCCTCAATCTACAAGCGGATACATGAGCATTATCCTTGGATTGGCTCCATAGAGATAGTTAAGAAAGAGGGAGCACTAGCACTTCTTTTCAAAATACATGCACAAGATGTGGGATGCACAAACTTCCAAATTGTCTATGTCCATATGAAGCTAGATCAAGGTGTGAAGGATTGTATTGCACGCTGAGGGTGCACAAATATTAAAGATGATGCATCACGTGCAAGTTGCAAGAGGATTGGGAAATGATATAAAACCCAAAAGATATCCCTCACCTACATCATGTGGATATATGCCTTTAACATGTTTGAAAAACAATCAACAGAATGAGTATGGTCAATAATATTGAAATGAAAGCTTAGACAATTACTGCCTACACATTGTTCATCATCCTTGGACCTTATACTCCTCGGGTGATTAATTCTTGTTAGATTCATCTAAATCATGAAGGCATTAGACGCATGTAAGGACTACCCCTAGAAAAATAATGTCACATTAGCATTCTCTATAATATGCAAAAAATTTAGCGAGAGTTAAAGTTCTTTGAATATTGACCAAATCAACATTAGTTCTCAATTATCATTAGATTTAAAAGAAATAGATTTACTAGAGAGTAGATACCAGAATATCGAAATGGTTTAGACTAGACGACCAAGTTGAAATAAGCTCCAGAAACTACTCAAGAAACATAAGGGCAAGAATATTGTAAGAGTGCTTTACCACCCTACCACAAAGATGCTAAGCTTCCCCAGAATCTTTCCTAACATGAAAGATACCCAGCCCGACATTGAGGAAGTCTAACTACATAAAACAAAGAGAAATAATGGAATTGTGTGGTTAAAATAAATTTTGTTCTAAATCCTTTCACCAATTTAATCGATAGACAAATCAACATATGAGAAGGAATCATCAGTGATTGACATCTGAGATCTTTTTTCTATCACATTCACATTTCTTACTTTACAAGAAAATAACTTGGATTTAACGTCATTGATTTACAAGATGACATGTGACCCATAAAATGTGAAATCTAAAAGATAGAATATTTTCACTAAACACACACTCTATTTATTTCAAGGTAATTTTTAACCTTCTACTATAACAAAATTCTTCTTTTACAGTAGAGTTTAAGACAAACATTCCAATTTTGAAATTTTCAATACATTTGAAAAATAGTTTGTAAATGCACATCCAATTCATTCAATACGGACTAAAGTCATTCCATCTATACTCATGAGAATTTATCCTTAAATCAAATATTTATTATCCAACTTAATCATACACTATTTCACACAATAAAAATTAATTCAAAATCAAACTTTTTCTTCACTACGTATCCCCCATTTGGCTTGATAATATTCCAATAGACACATTTTGAAAATACTAAGGAGTGAGATCAATTAGACAAGGTTGTCCCATTGCCCCTACCCTATTTGTGATTGTTGTTGATGCTTTATTTTATTTTCTCAGAGCTCCCTCCTTTGGTCCTCCTATGAAAGGTCTCCTCCTTCCTAACAATGATACTCTTCTTAATTCTCAATTTGATGATGACACTTCTCTATTCTTGGAACTTGAGGAATTGAATTTTCGTAACACCTTGGATAGTCTTGAATTCTTTTGTTTAGCCCCAGGTGCCAAAATTGCTCCTCATAAATCCTTAGTTTTAGTTTGGTTTGAATCTCCTCCCAATTGGGTTCAATTGAAGTCTTGGAAATGGAAAGGCCCTAAAGAGATGGTCAGACAGCTTGGTATCTCTTTTGTTGTTAATCCTTTTACTAAAGCAATGTAGGAGTGGGTCTTCGATAAAATTTAAAAGAAGCATGTTAAATGACAGACTCACTATCTTTCTTTGGCAGGAAGAATACAAGTTGTGCAGAAAGTTTTGTCATCACATCATCTTTACTTTGCTTCTACTTAGTTAATGACTACTCAACAAATCGATAAAATTGAAAAATTTTGAGAGATTTTTTTGTGGTCTGATGGAATGGGAAAAAAAAAGAAACACTATGTGAATTAGTAGTGGTGTTGTAAACCCAAGCAATATGGTGGACTATGATGCAATGTAAGGTAGGAGAATCCCCAAAGGAGATGTTCTAGCCCCCAACAAATAACCACATAGTGAAAATAGAATTACAATGCAAGATTTGATACCAAATCACAATAATTTATTCATAGATATAACTGTTACATGCAATGTGCCAGGATATAAGGCCTTCCCAGTTATAGCCAAATACAAAGCAAGCAATAGTTCTACAAGATCCCTCAAGATCCAATCCAAATACTATCCTAGCTAGCCCAGATCTGTAAAATAATAGCAATCTTGAAGAAACCACCAAGGAAATCTCAACTTGTGCTTGCAAGCCCACCAAGCATTCTCCTTGTTTTCCAACCATAGCTACTATCCCTTCTCAAACTTTATCCATGATCCAAGTGTAAACTGCCTCATATTTAGTGCTCTGTCCACACACTCACAACTTCATCACAATCTTGTTGTAAACTACCTCACATTCGGTGCTCTGTCCACAGACTTAGGAAAACTCGCCCTTCAGTTGCTCCCACACTCACTCCTCCTTTGAAATAATGAATCACTCCATCATGAATGACTAAAAGACTCCACAAGACCCCCTACTTATACCCAACTAAGCCACAAGTCAACCTAGCAATTACAAATTAAATAAACCTAACATTAAATACTTGAAGAGCCACAAGTCGGCCTCCAATAGCAATTAAATATCCAAAAATCGATACCCAAGAAAAATCATGATATCTCCTAGCTTGATTGAATCAGAACTTGTACTTCAACCCAAAGGTAGTGCTTTAGGTCCTCTACAACCATTTAAGCTTGCTAAGGCTGATTCATTAAGGATATCTTCAGATTCATCTTGGAAGTCAGGTACAAAAACCTGTCGTGCAAATTGCCAAAAATTGATACTTTGGGAGAATTACCACATCTCCCAACTTATAATGAATTAGGACTTGTGACCTTAACCAAAGATAGTACTATAGGCCCTCTTAAATTCTTGAACTTCACATCCCCTAACTCATTGTGGAAAATTAGTTACATGACCTGCAACAAGAACCCAGAAACTAGAAAACATAGTTCCAACAACAAGGTAAAAACAACTCAAACTTCAACTCAATCCATCTAATCTCTATGCAATCATGAGGAAAGGTTCTCCAATGTGTCTCCAACACATCCCTAACCATGAAAAGCATAACTCCACCAAAATCTAAGCTCATTGTTCTTGCATTAGATTCCCTAGGTAAATAGAAAAGTATGTCCCATACTTCAATGGCCAAAGAAAGATCTACAACCAACTTCATCTTCACCAAAGGCTTCCACTTCATCAAAGTCAATAGAAAAAATTTGAAAACTAACCATCTATACTTCATTATTCAACACTCATCCACATCAACAACTAGTGAATCCACACCAACAACAAGAAACTCTACATTAGCAGCAACAAGTAGATCTCCATCAACACATGCCAAACTCACAACACCAAGAATCTCATTGCTCACAACAAGATGCTCTACAACATACAAGTCACCACCAATAGTAATTGGATCATCCATAACTAAGTGCTCTCCAATTTCCATGTCATACCCAACCAACTGATCATGAAAACCAATGTCCATCCCAGCATCAACAAGGTTAGGAATACCCTCAGCAATAACCTCTAGTTGCTCTATAGGTTCTGTATCAGACTCCATAAACTGATCAGCAAAACCAACCCCTTTCACCTTGACATTGCTATGCCATCTTCTTTCACAAATAAGTCTCTTAACCAGATAAACAACTCTCTTCTGGATCAATAGACTCTAGCTCCATAAACATCTATGGAATGCCTTCCTCATCCTATCCTTATCTCGATCATTCGAGCTAGTTTCAAACCCAGCAACCACCTCCTTATCTCAATTAGCCAAACTAGCTTCAAACTGAGTAGACATCTTAAATTTTTTTATCTCCACCACATCATAGAGATTTGCAATCATCTCAGGGTCCAATTCTCTCAGAGCCATCTCTGAAGATCTTCATAAACCCTCTACAACAAATCCTTCCTATGCTCCTTATTGTCCAACTTCAAATTGTTTGCAAGTTAGATCACAACAGGCCACCTCACATGAATAATCAAGAAATACATCACAAGTCCAGGACCATGGATCTGCAATCTACAAACTCTCTGCGATCATGCCTCAACAAGATCAGTCTTCCATCTTCACAACCATAGATCCATTTGCATGTCTTCCCAAGGTCCTGGTGCAAATTGCCACAACTTCGGAGATCTATCTACATGCTTAGGAAAAACCTTTGCTCTGATACCATCTAATGCAATGTAAGATAAGAGAATCCCAAAAGGAGATGTCCTAGCCCCCAACAAATAGCCACACAAAAAAATCAAAATAACAATGCAAGATTTGATACCAAATCACAATAATTTATTCATAGATATAATTGTTACATGTAGTATGTCAGGCTATAAGGCCTTCTTGGTTACAACCAAATAAAAAGAAAGTAATATTTCTACAAGATCCCTCAAGATCCAATCCAAACACTATCTTAGCTAGACCAGATCTATAACATAACAACAATCTAGAAGAGACCACCAAGGAAATCTCAACTTGTGTTTGCAAGCCCACCAAGCAATCTCCTTGTTTTCCAGTTGTAGCTACTAGCCATTCTCAAACTTTATCCAAGATCCAAGTGTAAACTACCTCACATTCGATGCTCTATCCACACACTCACAACTTCATCACAATCCTAATGTTAACTGCCTCACATTTGGCACTCTATCCATAGACTCAAGAAAACTTGCTCTTCAGCTTCTCCCATACTCACTCCTCCTCCTCTGAATGAATCACTCCATCATGAATGACTAAAAGACTCCACAAGAACCCCCTACTTACACCCAAGTAAGCCACAAGTTGGCTTAGCAATTGTAAATTAAATAAACCTAACATTAAATACTTGAAGAGCCACAAGTCGGCCTCCAACAACAATTAAATATCCAAAAATTGATACCCAAGAAAAATACTGATATCTCTTAGCTCTGATTGAATTAGAACTTGTGATTTGAACCGAAGATAGTACTTTAGGTCCTTTAAAATCCCTTAAGCTTGCTAATGCTGATTCATTAATTATATCTTCAGATTCATCTCAAAAGGCACACACAGAAAATCATCACACAAACTGCTAGAAATTGATACCCCTAAAAGAATTATCATATCTCCCAACTTACAATGAATTAGGACTTGCGAACTTAAATAGAGATAGTACTCTAGGCCCTCTTCAATCCTTGAACTTCAAATCCTCTAACTCATTATGGAAAATTAGTTACATGGCCTGAAACACGCACCCAAAAACTAGAAAACACAGTTCCATCAGTAAAGTAAAAACAACTCAAACTTCAACTCAATCCATCCAATCTCTATGAAATCATGAGGAAAGGTTGTCCAAGGTATTTCCAACACATTCCTAAGCATGAAAAGAATAACTCCACCAAAATCCAAGCTCGATGCTCCTGCATCAGACCGGGTTTGAAGGACCTAAAGAATCATGATATTGCTCTTGCCTCTAAGTGGATTCTTAAGACCATTTATGGCAATGAACCTTGGAAAGTCCTAATCAGAAATAACATTCAATGTTTTATCATTTCCAATAGGTAAAAATTTGATGAACATATCATTTTGTAATTTCCATTTAGGTTATTTCAAGATCAAGGTATTTGGTTCTAATGTTTTTACTACCCTCTGGAAGGCTTGGACCCATTCAAGGACAATGTTGCCAGCTAGAGATGATGTTAGCTCTTCCCCATCTTGTTGTCACAGATTGTAAGAATTTGGTATAGCTCTGATACCATGTAAGAATTTTCCTTAGGAAAAAATTCACCCAAGATCGAAGAACTCAAACACAAGCACAATTGTAGACCAAAAAAGAGTATGATCAATATATCATAACATGTCTTAATACATCACTATTTTCTTAAATTAGATGATTGTGCACACTAGGAGTGCTTGTATATAAATGCCTCTAAGATGCATCTAGAATGTCTCTAGAAGGTGTCAGGAGATAAGCTTGACAACTAAGCACACGTCCTCCATTGTGCACGAATGTATGTGCAACAATGAGAGGATAAGCATGAAAAGGTGTCCCATGTGTGGAGATGTTGTAGACACCATGTTCTCAAATAAAATTCTTACTCTTGTGTTGTAGACACCATGTGCATAAATGAGGGGTGAACTCCTGTGTTGTCAACATGACAACTCACAAGAGTGCACATACTCCTAGGTGACTAATAAATAAATATTAAAATAATATATTAACCTAAGTAAACTTAAGTAACTATAAATAGTAAATAATTATTTGCACCAACACCCCCCCTTAAGTGCAACTTAGGGGAATGCCCTTAGGCTTACAAAAACTAGAATGGAATGCAAGATGGCTCCCAGCTACTAGGCCATGTTAGGTACCCATGTACATTATGAAATGCAATCTCTCATAAAGCGGAGAAAGAGGGAAAACCTCACGGGAAAAAATCTCCCCCAAAAAGAGAGATGAAAACATGATGCATGAATGGATGGAGTAATCATGACCCCCCCATTATGACATACATCAAGTATATACAAGAGAGAAATGGGAGAAGGACAAAACCCCCTAAGAGGAAAAAGTCCCCTGCATAAAGGAGACAAGGTAGTCCCCCCCTAAAAGTAAGGTTTCGATCAGTGAGAAATGCTCCAATATAGAAGTTGATCCATGACCATTGAATAATGTTCCTCCCCTTTGGAAGAAACAATGGTAGAGGCACTGGTGAGATGCTTCGCCTATGTGTGGAAAGAATCTCGATGATAAAAAGTATCTCTAAAACTTGCTCAATGGTCCTACGTTGATACTGATGGTGGCTTCTTCCAAAACTGTTGAGAAGAAGTGCAAATCTAGCAAGGATTGTTGTAGAAACTATTTCAAAGAACCAATAGTCTCCTCAAATGATAGAGAGACCTCCTATAACTGTAGTACATAAGGATCCACAATCACATCAACGTATAAAGACTGATCATGTAGATAATGGACATGAGGGTCAGAGTGAGCCCTCACAATAATTGTAGAAGGATCATCCTCATCAAAGAGAAGTGGTATATCATCAAAGAAGTCTTCCAAGTCTATGATGTGTGACTCCACAAAAAAATCTAAAATGTCAGTCAAGAAGTCATCACCTGAGGCTGGAATTGGAAGACAAAGTGTACTCTATTGTGTTGAAGTACATGAATCGATCACTATGGCAATAGCTAAAGAATTTGCCTCAAAAAGAAGATGAATATCAGCAAGGATGTCTCCCACATAGTCAATGTGAGACTCCACAAATAGCTGTGCAATGTCTGGTAGGAAGTCATTGCATGAAGGTATGGTTGGAAGACATGAAGTTTCTTGCTACACTAAATTTGAAGCATATGTGGCTGAAACAGGATTAGTAGGAGCAACAAGAGCATCTGGAGGTGTGATCTCATTTGGAGAGTATGTAGCTACAACTGGAGGTATTAGATCTTTTGGGAGAATACTTGGATCTCCATACGTCTCCCAAAGATGCATCTAATGAACATATGGATCAGTTACCTTAAGGTCAATAAGTGAATCCAAAACCTCCATATCTGTATGTAGAAAGAGAACACTACTATTGAAGGAAAAAGTCTCAATATCATATGTAAGTTCTCTCGCATGTGGTAGTGCATTGTGCTGACTGAGATATGTGATAGCCAATTGACTCCATTCTTGATAATTTTTTGGTGTCAAGTAAATCGAATCTTCCTCTTCCATGATGTAACAATCAATATAACCCCCAAAATGCAAGACAAAATGAAAGAACCCCACTAATATAAGATTTAGTGCTTTAGAAGTGGTGCATGTACAATAGGCCCCTTGTCAAAATGTACAAGATGGATTTTTGATTTTGCTAGTTACAACAGCCTTTTGAGGCCTACCTCTAAAACTAAGCATTGTAGCTTAGATATACAATAATTTTGAAAAGAAACACAATGCAAAAAAGGCCCTAATGTTGAAAGTGATATTTTTGTCCACACAACCCTATTATTTAAATGCAGATCTAGAAAGTAGACAAAAAATAATGCACTTTCAAAAAAAAAGAACTTGAAAAGGAGTCCAGATGAGCTCATACAGAGCATTTCAAGTTGTAAAATGTAGGATTAGATAGATACAATCACCAAAAAATGCAATTTTTGACAAATCCGTGCACCAAAACCAGAAAAGAATAGCACCAATGAAGAGTTTAGGAAATTCTACCCAAAATCAAAAAGAAATCACACCTATTTTGGAGTTTGGATGATCGAGTTATGGTCTCCCAAAGTCAAGCTACCAAATCAAAAATCAATCTAGAGAGGTTTCTGGGTAGAAAACTATGAGCTTAAATTTGATGGTCAAAGGGTCATCGCTACAATTATAAAATGCCTAAAAATGACGGTCAAATGGTTGTCAAATTTACCACCATGAAATGATAACATGGCAAAAAATCAACCTCCTTTATTGACATGACAGGCTGATAGGGCATACGAATCATACAGAATGAACACATGTCAACTGACGTTATGTCATACGCTGATGTGGAGGGAAGTTGACATGCAACGTGTCTGGGCTAACACATGGCAATAACTGGAGACATGGCAGTTGTATAGATCATGTTGTCTACTAACATGTTGTTGGTGGTGCAAGCTAAACACGTGGAAAAAATGGTTGGTCCGCGTGGTTGGTGATGGAGTTGTCATCGCGAAGTGCTAAAGTGGTTGTAGGTACAGTCTGCATAGTGGCCTCATTTATAAATCCTTTGATGTGGCGCTACATGTCCTTTGCTGAGTGGAGTGTCTTGACAAGTGGGCTAGAGGAATAGTGTTGCAAACATGTGGTCAGGGGATCTACTATCAAAAAGAGAAATGCAGTTGTTGCAAAATGAAAATTGTCGGTGCTTACACATTGACATTGGAGGTAGTTTAGCAATCACCAAGAACTAGTTTGGCGAGACTTGGAAACTTGCATGTGACACTGGGAGTAAGATTTTTAGGGGCCGAGAAACTTTTGTGGGCCACTCGCTGAGATCTGTTGTAGTGATGTCTGCTCGTCGAGAACAGGGTGGATAGTGCTAGCAATGGGATTATAAATCCTGCATTGTCACGAGGAGTGGGCAATGAGCCATTTAAAACAGTGAGCCTGCAATATTAAAATAAAAGAGGACAACCAGTTGAACGACAATGTCGTGAGTTGGTTGGAGTTGTGAATTGCCAGAATTTGTGAATTATGCCTCCCTGCCAAATTTAATGTAGATCTACCTGAAATAATAAAGTAATATTCTTAGTTCTTTACAAAATATTCTCTATGCAAGGTGCAAGGCTAGGATCTAACTACCCAATACTTGTACCAAAAAAAATTCTCTGTAGGGTCGCTTGGCAAAAAAAATTCAAAAAATCTATCCGAAAAACTACAGAAAAAATCAAATCCGAAAAGCAATTAATTATATTTGAAAATGACCATACTAGAATTGCAAATCAGGCCTTCAGGTGTTGATTTGCAAAAAAAATTTGCCTCACAATCTACTTTGAGCTAGGGTAGCCTATTTTCACTGAATCGACATTTTAGATGCAATGGCAAGGTTAGATCTGGCTCTAGACACTCCCAATTTTTGCGATACTCCAGATTCAAGCCGAGGTGCTAAAGCAACAATGGTGTCGAATAGCTATGTGAAGAGAGCTTCTCTAAGAGCTTTGATACCATGTAATAATTTGGTATAGCTCTGATACCACGTAAGAATTTTCCTTAGGGAAAAATTCACCCAAGATCGAAGAACTCAAACACAAGCACAACTGTAGACCAAAAAAGAGTATGATCAATATATCATAGCATGTCCTAATACATCACTATGTTCTCAAATTAGATGATTGTACACACTAGGAGTGCCTGTATATAATGGCCTCTAAGATGCTACTAGAATGCCTCTAGAAGGTGCCAGGAGATAAGCTTGACAACTAAGCACACGTCCTCCATTATGCATAATGTACGTGCAACAATGAGAGGATAAGCATGACAAGGTGTCCCACGTGTGGAGATGTTGTAGACACCATGTGCTCAAATAAAGTACTTACTCCTGTGTTGTAGACAACATGTGCATAAATGAGGTGTGAACTCCTGTGTTGTCAAGACGACAACTCACAAGAGTGCACATATTCCTAGGTGACTAATAAATAAATATTAAAATAATGCATTAACCTAAGTAAACTTAAGTAAGTGTAAATAGTAAATAAATATTTACATAAACACGGATAGATCAATTTGGTGGGAGCTGTACCTAAATTGGAAAACCTTTGGCACTTACACAAAGTTGCTCAGCAAAACATTGGAATATGTTGGGAGTGACATTAATTGTTGACTTAATGATTGATAATCAAATGGGTACTTGGGATGAACTTAGAGTTAGATATGGTATCCCACAGACTCAAAAGAAAACATATACATTAATTTGCAAGGCACTTGGTACATGTAACTTCTCCAAGGCCATTGACTCAAACAGTATTTCAAACAACTATTGTGGAAGGATGGAACAGTGCTTAATGAAGTAACAGTAAAACAATTATATACTATGCTTGTGTCTGATCCTAAATTTTTTCAAAGAGTGATCCAAGGGTGGGGTTTGTGTTCTCCTTTTTTTGAATGGTCTTTCTTTTTTCAGTACTTATAGCAGTCAAAAGTTGAGCCCAAAAAGGTTTGTTTTAAATGGCTTTTGTTGCTCAAAAAACTTGCCTTAGGATCTAATTTGAAGTTTTTAGGTTTTACTTTTGGCCATTGCAAAGTCTATGATGCAGTTGAGTCTTTTGAACATATTTTCTTTCAATTTGATTTTTCTATTATGATAGGGTCAATATTTTTGGGTAATCCTATTGTATGGAACTCAAAACCAGGTCTTTCCTGGAGTGAAATTTTAGCTAGATATGTTGAAGCTTTTGCCTCTAAGCTTAATTCTTTTTGGTCTATTCTTACATGTGAAATTGTATGGTTCCTTTGGAAAGCAATAAATGAAGAGGTCTTTCAGCATGAGGATAGAGGACTTACTGAGTTTACTTGTAAACTCACACATTTTTCCATGATGTCTCAAGTTTCACTCTCTTTGGAAATCTCTATGGTTCAATTTATGACACTGGTCAGGGATGGAATATTAGTTATTCATAAAGACAAGGTCAAGGCTTTCAAGTAGCTTGATCAATTCAAGGATACGATGGACCCAAATGACATAAAAAAAATTGAAAGAAAGATGGAGGATTTGTACATTTCCACTAGCACCTAGCAATATGCTTCAAATGTTTCTATTGGTGAAAAGGTTCAGCTGGAAAATGATTTTGTTCTAGCAGGATGGAATGATGAATTGTTCGATGCATCTTTCTTACAAGCTCTGAATTCTAATGATGAATGGGACCCAAATATAAATAAATAGCATGTTTAATTTTGATAATAAGCACTATGTACAACTTTTGATAATTAGTAATATGTTAACCAACACTATGTAAATCTTTTGGATGTATAGTTTAAATCTGATATTGTTTTGATACGTGTTAAAGTGAAACAAATGGGTTGACTACCCTGTAAGTCATGTTTAGTAGTGATATGGTAGTTTTAAAAGTATGATACTTTGATAGCTTATGTTGAACGGTTCATGATGAACCTAATGTGAATAGTTTTTACTCTATTCTAATATCAAATACTAAGGAGTGGTAATCAAAGGCAATTTAGACATTCAATAATCATTGACAAAAAATGAATTCATGAGATCACATATCTCTTCATAAAATAGAACTATCCCAACTTATTTATATCTTGCTCCTTAACTATTTTTGGGCTTGAAATTTCTTACTGGTATCTACCCTTCTTAAGCATAATATTCTCCAAAAATTGGAAAGTATGCAGCTAGAGAAGGAGGCAAAGTAAAATTATAGAGATGGTGCATGAGCAGCTGAACAATATGATTGTAAATTCAGATATTTTTAAAAATGCAAATACAACCACATAAGTCCCATTGTATGGATATTATAATTAATTTGTAAACAAGATAACTAGTGTGTACATTGACACAACCACTAGACCATTAAATGATGAGACATATACAAGGACACTAATGAGTCAAGAGATTTCAATTTGGTTAAGAGTTTAGCAATGCTACACTCAACCCATTCGTCAACTAAAAGGAATTTAATAAATAGATCGGGGTTTGAGCCAAACCACAGTAAGGTAAAAATCTACATTGCATTCATCTACAAAATGATGACTTAGAATAAATAAAGGAATATAATAGCTCAAATTGGGTAAATCAATTTTATTTTATACTCACCAAGAGCTGAAGTATATCATAAATACATAGCTTATAAGTGAGGAAAACTTATGACTTAAGTCAACATGAGCCTAATAAATCACTCAATTTACTAATAGCAAAAAAAATGATGGCTCATCCAACATAAGGCTCATTATCCATAAGTCTTTAAAACATGGTGTACACTTGTTTTTAGTAAAAAAGAAACTATCAGTTTTAAAATAAAAATACCATACATAGAGGAAAAACAATGTCGTGTGAGTTCCACTTGGGCCCCTACTAGGTAATACAATATGAGAATGTAAAGAAAAGACCCAAAGGCAATATCATAATTTTACACCCAATTTCATTTGGACATTAAACAAAGCTATTTAGCTTAAGGAAAGACGATCAAATAAGCCAACCAAGACTTGCTAAAGTGTTATTCAATTCTTCTATGCAAGAACACAAATATATAAAACTTGTAGTAACAATCCTTAAATGGTCTAATTCTAGTCTTGGGCATAGACAATGAGAAGACACAACTAGTAAGTAGTGAAAAATAAAATATAATTGACAAATTTTTGTTTATAATACAAACCACACAAGTAAGAGAAACAATAGATTAAAAAGTTTAAGAACATATGAACCTGGAAAATGTGAGTAAGGTCTTCCTGGAACTTCTTGGGATAATTGGGCTTCTCTTTTTCTGAAGGAAAATTCCTCCCCAAATTTTGAGCATAATTTCTCTTCATCCTTCCCTTGTAAAACTGGACATCTTTTTGGAAGGTATGCAACCAACATTGAGGAAGGTGCCTCTGAGAGCTCTTCACTTCTCAATGTAAGTAGTCTTCAAGCCAAGCTGAGCCGCCATTGGGAACCAATAACCTTTTTTTTCTTTCCCCTCTCCAACAATCTAATCAAGATTAACATGATTTTTCTTTTGATAACCTCCTCTTCCCAAGCTTCCCTTTTGATTGCATTTATCATAGGAAAAATTTCCTCTACCTTTACGAATTTGGCAAGGGATGTGAGGATATAAAACATCCTAAGATTTCACAAAAGACTTGTGTCATATTGCTTTCTCCGTAGAAGATCTCATAATTAGTAGACTGACATGCTTCTTCTTATTAATTCTAAAAGGAGTATATATGTTTACATAAAATAGAGGATGAAATGAAAAGGAGGTTCTCTGGCCATGACGAATCTAGGTGAGTGAAGCCATCATTGAAAAACACTACACTATTTTTTGTGCTCATGACGGGTTGCCAAAACAAACTCCATTTTTTATTCAATAGCCCTAATTTGTGGAGTCACTCATTAATTGACCCAACCAAGAGCCACTTACTGAGTTTTTGGTCATGTGTATTATAGCCCAAATTTTTTTTGCCAAAAATAGGGTTTGTTTTGGCCACTACTGAACTAGTGTTATTGCTCATAATCTTTTAACAAAGCTATTACCTTAATAATCGTTTCTCAATAATTATTCCCCTAGAATATGGTTGGATTGAATTAAATATAGAAAAAAAGTATAAATAATGGTCATTATTCCCAAGTTATAGTGAGATTTATAAATAAAGCAATGATAAAGAAATCAAAACAAAATCTAGGTGGCAATAAAAGTACTAAAATTTTGGGTTTAAGAAACAGGTTGTGACAACGCATGACATTGGAGGTCTTGTCAATTCCTTTTCAAGATCATTGTTGAAAACACATACATTATACTGATCATTTGGTGTTGATCTTGGTCTACCACCCCATGTATCCTCTCCAACAATGAATGTGTGTATTGATTTCAAATTATTATCCGAGCAATAATTTAATGATGAGGATATAAGAAATATAGTTCGGAATGTGTGTAGAATGGAGGTTCCTTAGGAATTATGAATGCACATCCATTTATGAAAGACATATAGAACAAACATTGTAGAACATTCAAGTTGATTAACAAAATATTCTATGTTGAGCAAACCCTAAACCTAATTGTCAAATTAGGAAGCACATATCACGAGAACTCTGAAAGTGCAAAATACCAAGGGCAAATGATTTAACTTCCCAATATTTCAAAATCAGAGAGTAAGTCATTAAGGGCCTATTTGGTTGCAAGAATTATTGAATGTGGCATTCATCTATGCTAGAATATCATTTGGACTTGTTTGGTTGAGGTGTCGAAATATGCATATTCTATGTTTGATTGCAACAATTGAAATAAGAATTGGAATAAATTTTGTTTAAAAATTTTTATAATTAAATTTTTATTTTTAGTTTGCTAATATTTTAAAGAAACAAGATTTTTAATTTATAAAAATTGGTTTTTTATTAATTTTTAAAGAGCCAAATTATTTTTAACTAGACTTTATTTTATTTTTTTAATTGACTTTATAAGTGAAAGATATACCACAACCTTTGAGATTCATCAAAATTCAAAGGACATATTAAATTGTATATTATAAATTCAATTCTAAGTTAAATCAAATTATTTTAATGAGTATAAGATCAAAACTAAAATCATTTTATTTTTAAATATGAATACAAATAAGTGAAGATCATTAATATCATATTTAAATGATCTTTCAACATAGCTTTAATTATAAGACTAAACACAAGATTTATTTGTAAAGATAATTTTATGAAAGTTTTAGAAAATATATCAAATATGATACTAGTCTTTTTTGTCATTTTAAAAATAAACACATATTAAACGTTAAATGACGTTGACCTATTTTATTTATTATGATTAACAGAGAAAGTAAGTCTAAAAATGCATTTGAGTGTCAAAATACAATCAAACGGTAAAGTCATGGATCGGACAACCCATCAAATTTAGTTTATTAAAAACTAGAATAAGAATAAGCTATTCTTATTCAATATTTTTTTAGGAATTCCGCTATGCTCATTTTGGGGTCAAATTAGAATAGGTGAATTCTAATTCTAATATTATATTTTACAAAAAAATGTCAAATTGACAAATGCAGATATTTACATTTTCCTATTCCCACCTAATTCCTGCAACCAAACAGGGCCTAAAGGTTTTCGAATCCTAGGAGAAATTTTAGATGAATGCAAAATCATGAATTCACAAAGTATGTATATTTTTCCTTCAGAGATTGTGAGAGGATAAGTATAAGGTAAGTAAAATTTTCATGTTTTTTTCTTTAATGTGAAATATATAAGTGAGTTATCTTCTTTAAAGTATTATGAATAATATAAGCATTCTTAATCTTTATGAAAATTTATTATTATGTTCTAAAGAAAATATTCTTTGTTAATATTCAATGCTATATATCTTGAAGAAATTACGTGGAAAATAATAATTATAGATTCCTAGCACTTCTATTTTTAAGGCAATATGTATTTAATTGAAAATTTTTCAAATATTTTGCCTAAATACTATTAATAAGTGTTCTCATGCTTTTAATACATTATTTAATATTTTTATTTATTTCTTTTAGTTCTAAACAAAATGCCTTGTATTTATAAAATGCATTAAAAGCAAATATAATGAAATGTTCTTTTGTATTTGTTTTAAATTTAAAAGATTGATCTTTATGACTTAAAAGTGAATATAATCTTTACTTAAAGGCTTTGTCCTACAATTGTAGCAATATTTTTG
>CM053787.1:776939715-777026776 GCA_028749045.1 Cupressus sempervirens | reverse complement strand
GGGGATTTAGGATATATATATATATATATATATATTATATATATATATATATATATATATATATATAGAGAGAGAGAGAGAGATGAGAGAGAGAGAGAGAGAGAGAGAGGAATTAGATCTAGAGAGATAGGGGTTAAGAGTTAGATAGGGAGAAGGAGGGAGGAGGGAGGGGGAGAGAGAGAGAGATTAGGGGTTTGAGAGGGAAAGAGGTTTAGGGTTTGAGAGGGAGAGAGGTAGGTTAAGGATTTGAGAGTGGGGGAGAGAGTGGTTAGGGGTCAGTGAGAGAAGGAAGTTTAGGGTTAGAGATGTGGGGTAAGGAGTTAGATAGAAAGATATGTAGGTTAGGGATTTGAGAGGGAGGGAGAGAGATAGATTAGGGGTTTGAGGAGAGAAAGGGTTAGGGGTTAGCCTTGACAGAGAAGGTTACAAGTTAGAGGGAGTGGGTGTTAGGGGTTATTGAGAGTGTGTGAGAGAGGTTATGAATATATGGGATTGTATATACAATAATAGATTAAAAATATTGGATTATATATGAATTTAGTTGTGTACTTATAAATATAGTAACATGGGGATGCATCCCGCCCCCCTTTTTGGCCCCATGCACTAAGGACTTGGGGACTCCATTCCCTCATGGCACCACTCAATTCCACCACCTCTATTAAAAATGGGGGGACATCCCGATGTTAACTAATTGCTGATTTGACTATTTATGTTCAATATTTGATGTTCCAAATCAATGCAATGTTCAAGTATTTACTCTTTTATATCTTTATAGCTTATATTGCAATACATATTTTCATAACTGGCATTTTAAGTACCATGTGTATAGTATATACTATGCCCCAGTCCCTTGCCACTATCCCCCACCATCCCCAAATTAAGGCCTCTGTCCCCCATCCTGGAAACTTGTCCCCTTGTCCCCCCATCCCTCAGGGTGGTGTAACTATGCTTATAAATAAATAAATAAATATTTAGTTATATAGTTATATAATTATAAATATATATATAATATTTAATTGTAAAGATAATTTGTTTATATATTTATAAATATTTAATTTATTTATGATAGACATAACCGGATTGAGTTATTGTTATCCTAGTAACCTGAGAGGGTTATATGTATAGAATATAATTTGTATTTACTCATTAATAACCCGGTCTGGTTTTGTCTCATAAAAACTCAATCATGTTATATATCATAAAAACCCTATCGGGTTCTTTAATCATTGCAACACATCTTTTCTCCAATAACCCTATTGGGTTATGGCTTGGAGTCAACCTTGGGAGTTGACCCAAAGGCTTGGGAGCTCATTTTCCCTCTAGTTTCAATTCTTTAGA
The DNA here is from genome assembly GCA_028749045.1 of Cupressus sempervirens. NCBI lineage: Eukaryota > Viridiplantae > Streptophyta > Pinopsida > Cupressales > Cupressaceae > Cupressus > Cupressus sempervirens. The sequence continues at coordinate 777,025,438 of CM053787.1, read as the reverse complement.
TGTTTTTCATCTTCTAAGATGAATTTTCGTCATTGCCTTCATTTGGTTCAAACTATAAAGTGGGTATCTTTGAAATCACCACCTCAATCTAACACATATTCTCACCTTTTTTAATATGTAATTTTTTTCTTTTTTCGAAAACATTAACATTGTAAACCTTTATTAGTTTTACCACTATCTTCATAATCCTCATATACATATGTCTAGCTTTTTTTAATAACTTTTAATATACTTAACCAAATGAAAAATAAATTACATATTATTGTTCTAGACTCTATTCTATACGCTTTAAAAAAAAATCATTTTCATTATTTTGATGCAAGTTATGCTTTGCACACAAACAAGTACCACAATTTTAGTATGATGTCACTTCAATAATTCATAAAAAAAATACTCATCAGGAAACTAAACAAAAATGCACAACTTCCAGATATCTCTCTTAACTATCATCCTACTAAAGGGATTTGCAAAATAATGAATAGAACTAGGTGTTTTGCACTGCACACGAAAATAGCTATGTTATATTTTTCAAAAAAATTAGGAAATATTTTTCATGTCCGTAGGGCTTGACTCACCTATTCTTATTCATTTTTCAAAAACTTTAGCAGTTTGGAAAGTAGATTTAGAGTACTATAATTTATATTTTTTACACATCTATCATTTTGAGTGGATGACCCTCAAACATCTCGTCTAAGTTCAAGTTACCTAATTTCAAAAAAAGGATGTCCACTTATACCCCCCTTTATGTACACCATCTTGGTGTGCTTACCCATAAACGATTTCAATGATTAGTCTCTACACTATGTTTTTAATGGAACTCTCCCACACTTCACTACACAAATTGAAAAGCACAAATTGATAAATAATAATGGAAATACGATTTTGCAAGCACGTGAATGAGGGAAAATGTTGATTTTAAAGTTCCAAAGTTTTTACTAAAATAAATTTTCTTACTTGCAGAATTTTGTACTAAAATACTTGACATGTTTTTACTAAATATGTATCTTCTACTTAGTTTCAAATGTTTTATTTTCTATTCCATTGTCTTTGCACAAATCTCATCAATCTAGGTATGATCTACTCTTATTTTGGATTTTAGTGCGGTGTTAAATCAAACCTTGTAAATCCACTTATACCAAGGCTATAGATAAAAAAGGATATATTAAAAAATTCTACATTACATAGAGGCACCATAATGATTGACACTTTTGGCTCTTAAATATAAATAAATATTATTTACCCAACAAACTTCAACTATCAAACACCCACAAAATAGAGACATGTCACATGTCTCTTTCATCGAGCATCAAGTTCTACATAATGGAGGTGAAATTGTTTTATAATAAGAAAAACTAATGAAAACTATTGAAGTTGAGGAAAACTCAACCTATAACTCCTAAGAATCACTGCAATCAAACACATGTCACAAAAAAAAGAGGAGCAAAACTATGGAGGTTGGAATTCATAGATCCAAAAGAGAGAAGACATTCTTGATGAGATAAAATAGAAATTTATATTCAATCAAAAAGTGCTAATTACAAAGAGAAATCCATTCTTATAAAGGAGATCAAAACCCTAATAGGAAAGACCTAGGTTGCATGATAATAATTAATAAAAGAATTAATTATTATATGTCTAAAGTTTAGCTTAAGCAAACTAGAGATAATAAGACAATACCTTATTACTCTAACACCCCCCCTTAAGATAAACTTAAGGATTAGCTAAAAAACTAGCAACTACTACTGACAATAAATTTGGATCCTAACAAAAAAGCTTGATGAGGCACCCAAGAACAACCAAATATCTATAAAGAGGAGAAATAAAGAAAACCACATGGGAAAAACCCTACTCCAAGAAGAGATGGAAAGAATGGTGACAGAACAAATGAAGGACTATAGAAGCCTCCAAACTAGAGAATGTCCCAAAAGATAGGAACAAAAGGATGATGATGAAGAACACCACTACACCATGAAGAAGTCAGAAAGCTCTATCAAAAAGTAACTATTAATCTGAAGAACCTCCATTGAAATAGAACCTAACTAGGTAGAGGAGACTATAATCTATATAAGTGCCCCTTAGAAGACACTACTCAAATAAGGAGACACACAAAGGAAAATAACTAAAATTTAAGATATAGATGGAATGAAACAACAAAACCCTGAAGGGTTGATCAATTGAACATGGAAGACTGCATCCAAAGTAGGAACAAAAAGAAGATTGTCTATATGGTAAATGATATGTCTCATTGAAATGCATATATACCTAGTCATTGCATTTGTCTAGTAGAAAGGAAAAAATATTGAATACATAGCTCACTCCATTGAACCAAGGAACCTTAAGAACCAACTGAAGAACTATATGTCAAGGAACCATAATCAAGATGCACAAAATAATGCATATTGTGTGCTTAGGTGATCAATCTCACACACGTAATGAGGCTAATGTCATGGATGGAATACTCACTGACAAAAGAAGATGGAAAAAAAAGGCAAAACATCAACACCCTACAACACTTTAATTGAAGTAGAGCATCTACAGTAAGGCACAAGATATCATGAATCCCAAGAATACAATAATTTGTATGAGTGCCCTCAAATGATAGTGCTCAAATTAGTAGGAAAAACTAGGGAAAATAAGTTAAACAAAAATACAAAAGGAATTTGGCACTTTATCTTAGTGTGTTTGCAAAAATGCATATAATAGATGTCTACAAAGACTAGATGAGGCATAAGGCTGATATAAGAGAAAGTATAACCCAATACAAATCATATGAAGCAATGAAAAGGATCCCTAGACATGAAACAACCAAGATATCCATTAGAATGCAAAAATGAAAAAAATTGAATAGGATGTATCAAAAGAAGAATTTGGAAAATAACCAACATCACTATAAAGACCTTTCAAATGATATAAAGAATTCTCAAATCAGAGACCAAATGTTGAAGATATGTCCCTCAGAGTGAAAAATAGAAGTCTTAGCTTTGATAATTAGAAAAAGCCATCAAGAAAGCATCAAAACTAAAAAAATACCTATACCAGTATGATGGGCTCGAAACTAGCTTTCTAGTAATATCTCATTTGCAGAAAATGAAGCATGTATACCTAAGATATGAGTAAAAATGAAAAGGTAGGTCCAAATTGAAATGAAAGAGCAACAAATATGCTGTTGTCAGCAAGTGACGAGCCCAAATCTAATTGTCAAATGACTGTCAAGGCAAAAAATGCCTAAAAAATGTCCAACTTGCCATAAATAATAATCTAATTCACTGAAAAAAGACATTTGGCTGGAAAAATGTGCCAGATTTGATAGAAAATGTAGTGGCAATAAATGCATAGGAAATATCGCCAAAATCACCATAAAACTATTGTTCAATATTGAACCTTCTAAACCACTAATCTCTGGCAAAATTGCCAACTCGGGAAAAACCACCAATAAATCTACATACCACCAAGGAAACACTATGTAAAGCCCACAGACTACATGCATTGCCAAAAACCACCTTTGAAGGCATGCAAATTGTCAATCAGTGTGGGAGTTGGGCCGGAGACCTATATAAGGTATCCATGGTGGCACAATTGTAGGCCCAAAAAGTGGAGAGGTGACCCAATTAGCAAAGGATGTGGACAAGGTCATTTGGGTAGAGAGTGATTCTAATAAGCAAAAAATGCGTGTAGTCATGGGCTATCTTTGACTGAGGTTTTGATGGTGGCAAAAAAAATGCTCCATTACAAAATAAGCTCTGAATGGAAAAGCGTATGGGGCTTACTCCTGATTTGACATCTATCATGAATGCATGCGTTGACTATAGAGGATCCTCCAGGTGATAGTGTGCCTAAGGTGGGATTGCTGACCATGGTGTATGGAGAATGGCACGTGAACAAGAGCACAATCCCATGCATGGATGTGTTAGAAAGTAGTGATAACTATACTAGAGAGCATTGACAATTGTACTAGAGAGTGCTAACAAGTCTATTAAAGAGTATTAACAATTATAGAATAGGCTGATGTAATGTCAGAGGGCCTGCACCTTAATTCTTTAAAAATGTGCTCCAAAAAAAAGCACCAAATCTAGATTATGGGGCCAAAGTGGAGCCTTCCCGTTAGCGCTATCTCCAAAAGGATAGGAGTCCAAAAACCAAGCACAGGTGGCACATCCTAAGAGGTCACCTTGAGTAACATGACAAGTGGGGTCAACAAACCTTCCAAGGGGTACCTACGACCCACATAAAATCCTTTTCATTTTTAAAAAATTGCTGATACCTTTTTAAAAACTATGCACTTTGTGATTAAAAAGGCATGCATTTGAAAAAAAAAATAAGAAAAAAATGCCCGCAAAAATACTTTGTTGATATATTTTTGAAAACATATATAAATCATTGTCTTGATTTGTGTGCCCAAATCAAATGCCCTGGGTGTAAATTTTTTTGCCAAAAATTGCAAATCTATCCAAAGGACACATTTTAAATGCAAATAGGGATTTTTGGATGCTCTAAACTCAATGATTATGTTTGTTTGGGCTCAAAAATTCTAGAAACATAAGTCCCCCAAGATCCCATAAAAAAATTCTCTTCAAAACCAAATATGAAAACCATCTTAAAAACTCTCATGAAGAGAACATGGGCATGGGAGTATGGAGCTCTAATACAATGTCAAAGTTGAGGAAAGCTCAACCCACAACTCCTAAGAATCACTACATGCAAACACCAAACATAGAAAGAGAGGAGTGAAGATATGGAGCCTGGAATTCACAATTCGAGAGGATAGAGAGACAATCTTGATGAGCAAAATGAGAAATTTCTATTCAATAAAAAAGTGTTGATTACAAATAGAGATCCATCCTTATAAATGAGATCAAAATCCTAATAGGAAACTAACCTAAGTTGCAAGATAATAATTAATAAAAGAATTAATTATTATATGCCTAAATTTTAGGTTAAGAAAACTAGAGAGAATAATACAATATCTTATTACTCTAACAAAAACCAATGTAAAAAATGTTATATGATTAACAATTAAATAAGTCTCTTTACACTTTCATAAAAACTAGATATCATTTTTTTACTCTTTAAGGGAGTATACACTATTAGCATACTCATTGTTCTTGTGTGCCTATATGGAATCTTACAAATACATGCTTTTAATTAGATAATTTTGCATAAAGTCAGTTGACATTTCACATAATGATGAAAATGAATAATAAAGGAAAATATATGGTAAATTATTTTACAATATTCATAATTATTTTTTAATAATTTTTTTAAAATAAGACTTTTCTAACTTAGATGTTAAACTTAAAACTAACAACTACTATCATTTTAATCAACATACATCAACTATAAATTCCTAAATTCTCTCATTTAAAGAAATATTATTTGGAACCCCAACAATGAAAGCAACAAATTGTTAGAAATGCTTTAGAATAATTGAGGGGGGGGGGGGAGGTTGGGGGTGAATCAGTTATTCAAGCTCCAAATGTCCTAATTCAAAATTTTTCACTAAGTGTAGTGCACCCATTCAACCATTCATTCATCCAAGCTTAAAACATTCCTATTCAGTAAGTTACTATAAATCAGCATGCAAGCATAACACATGAAAAGATCAACACATAACATAGTGTTTTATGTGGAAACCCAATTTGGGAAAAACTACCAGTAATATGCTACTCAATTCTCACTCTTCTAAAGTGATGCCCTACGAAAGGCCTGCCTTGTTGAAGGCTTACAACACACTATTAAATGTGACCTGGTTAAAGGATTTAACCACCCTATTAGAAGTGGGCCTGGTTAGAGGACTTTAGAACATTCACTTGGAATGTCACCCTATTAAAGGATTTATAAATGGCTATTAAACCAATCTAAGTCCATAGGATTTTCCTTTACCCTAACTGATACAATTGCTAGACAGTAACAATAAGGGGTTTTGACCTAATTACAACATACAACTCAACTTGTAGATTTCAGATCAACTTTTAGCTCATAACATTGCCTGGCTTTCAGTCTCTACAACTCTTGATAGCTTGCCCTCCTTTCAAGCTTAGTCTCCTTGAGTCTCCATGCTTAATGTACCAGTGTAATCATCTCTTTCCTTCTGACCACTTGTCGAAGCAGAGTCTCTGTACTCTATTCTTCTTTCTCCTAGATGTCTTCTCCTTGACACCCTTCTAACCACTTTGCAATTTGGCACACTAGCAGCTCTTGCTTCTTGGTCTATGACTCCTTAAATAGAAGTTTGGAATCCTCTTTCTCGCTCAATTCTTCCCTCCTTTAATTTCAATTCGTATGGATTAGGTAAGATTCATTGAATCTAACCCATATTTTTTTTCTTCTAGAAACATCATGAAGAATCCTTTTGAATTCGCTCAAAAATGATTTACATAGAATTATGTGCCACCAACTCATCATCCTTATCTTCCAACTAATACACAAAATTCAATGTAACAACTTTGTCAGCTTAGATTCGATGAATCTTTGACATTTCCAATAATGCAGCAGCTCAACACTATTGAAATTTTGGTGCTCGACACATACTATGTTACTCAGCAACAACTATGTTTTACTGATGCTCAACACCTGAAGTTCACTCGGCAGCTATTAAGATTTTTTGATGCTCAACACCTGAAGTTCACTCGACACCTATTAAGATTTTCTAATGCTTGGCACTTGTTACTTTGTTTGGCACTTGAACTTCACTCAACACATGAAGTTCACTCGATATACACTAGATTTTCCTTTTTCTCTGCTCCAACTAAAAATTTGCTCGGCTTAAACTAGCTTGCTCGACACCCACTAATGAACTTAGTTTAAGATTTGTAGTCAACCTTGTTCTAACTTATAATTCTAGTGTTTCTAAGTATGACTAACCTCTACATCATTTAACCATTGTCTTAACTAATCCTTGCACTTCATTGCAATATCATAACTCAATCTTTCCCTTAGGTACTCTTGTTACATCTTGTTAATTAAATCCTCTTCATCAATCACCTAAGTGATAGTACTCGGATCTTATAAGTAATTCTCATTCCTACAAATAGCAAGTTTGAAATCAATGACAAAACAATGATTGAAAACATTCTTTATTAACCAACTTCCTTCTTTGGAACAATCTCCCTCTTTGATCTTCAACAATGATCTTTTCAATCAGATTTCCAACACAAATGCCAATAGCCATCCAATTTTATCAAATAGTCATCCCTTATCAAACATGACTCTAACTATGTAGAACAATAATACAATAACAATTTTTTATAGATTACACCAATTAAAATAAAAACAACCATATAACAACATAATAGCCTAAAAGAACCCAAATAGTAGAAACAAAAAATATTATTCAACTATGGTGATCTAGATTTAATCAAACAATTAGTCATCCCAAAAAAAATACATAAGAATTTACATAGATAAAATATTCTATGATGGCGTAAGTGCACCAAGTTGTGGTGCCAAAAGGGGGGTATAATTGACCACATTTTTTCTGAAATCAACAATTTATGAACTTGACAAGAATTTGAAGACAGTTACACTCAAAATTTTAAGATATGACAAAAACAAAAGTAGTAGTCCTTTGAATCTAGTTTCTAAGCCACTAATTTTTTTTCAAAATAGTTTAGTTTTAGGTCCTTAAAAAAGGGGGCCACATAAAGTGGTATTGTTTATTCAGAAAAAACATAACACAGTACAAGTATGGCCCCCTAAAATTTTAACTTTTTTTTTGAAATATTTTAATTTCTCTAGTCAAAAGTTACCTAACACTGTGTAGTTTATTCCAGATTTTTGGGTAATTTTATAATGTGTATTTTTTTAATGAATTTTTTAATTGGACACATCCCAAAAATGTGAAATATTTGTGTGCTCCCCCTATAAATGATTGAAAACTAATCTAAAATCAAAACTTTTTTTTTCAAAGTGTGTAGAATGGAGTCTAGTTTCTAAAAAACTAAGTTGTTGTGAAATTCGATGAACGGGCTAAAATCTACGGCCCAATTAGTACACGTTAGTTTTTGACAAAAAATTGACATACTGGTTATATAGCTAACACAAAGACCTACAATGTCATGTAACTTGATTTTATCAATGCTCAACCACAAAGAAAATTGAAGGAGAGCACACAAGAAAAATCAATCATTTTTTGTATGTTCATAGCAAAACACATCTCAGACCAATTTAGAGACTCCAAACCTTTGGGTTGGATCCCCAAGGCAAAACCAAGCCTTAGATTTGGTAGACTCCAAAGCTTTAAATAGCGCGCATGCACTGTTTAAAGCATAGTTTAATTTAGGCCTTTATAGTGTGTACGCACTCTTAAAGCCTAAATTTTGATAGAGAGGAAGGAGAGAGGCAGAGAGGGTACAGAATGAGAGAGATTAGAAGATGGGGAGAGAGTAGGAGGTAGGATAGGGAGAGAGGGAGGGAGAAATAGAGATATAGAGATAGAGAGTAGGGGATCAAAGAAGGTGGGATAGGCAGAAAGGGACATAGATAGTAGGGGATAGGAGTGTGTTTGTGTGTGTGTGTGTGTGTGAGAGAGAGAGAGAGAGAGAGAGAGAGAGAGAGAGAGAGAGAGAGAGAGAGAGAGAGAAGGGGATGGTTGTGTGTGAGAGAGAGAATAGGGGATGGGAGAGAGAGAGTAGGGGATGGGGGAGAGAGAGAGTGAGAGAGAGTAGGGGATGGGATAGAAGAGAGAGAAAGGGAGTGAGAGATGGAGAGTAGGGAGAGAGTGAGAGAGAGAGTAGGGGGTGAGAGAGTGAGAGAGGGATGGGAGTGTGTGTGTGTGTGTGTGAGGGTAGGGGGTGGCACAGAGAGAGAGTAGGGGATGGGAGAGAGAGAGTGAGAGTAGTGGATGGGGGGGAGAGAGAGTGGGAGAGAGAGTAGGGGTGGGAGAGAGAGATAGAGAGTAGGGGATAGGAGGGAGGGAGAGAGAGAGAGTAGGGGATGTGAGAGAGAGATTAGGCAGTGGGAGAGGGAGTGTGAGAGGGAGAGTGAGAGAGAGGGGATGGGAGAGAGAGAGTAGAGGTGGGAGAGAGAGAGAGTAGGGGATGGGAGAGAAAGAGAGAGTGAGAGAGAGTAGGGGTGGAAGAATGAGAGAGAGTAGGTAGTCGAAGAGGGAGTGGGAGAGTGAGAATGAGATAGAGTGAGAGAGGGGGGATGGGATTATGTGTGTGAGAGAGAGAGAGTAAGGGATGGGGAGAGAAAGAGTGGGGTGTGGGAGAGAGAGAGAGTAAGGGATGGGAGAGAGAGTAGGCAGTGGGAGAGGGAGTGAGAGAGGGAGAGCAAGAGAGAGGGGGGGATGGGAGTGTATGGTGTGTGTGAGAGAGAGAGAGAGAGAGTAGGGTGTGGGGGAGGGACAGAGAGAGAGAGAGTAGGTGGTGGGAAAGGGAGTGGGAGAGGGAAAGTGAGAGAGAGAGGGGGGATGGGAGTGTGTGTGTGAGAGAGAAAGAGAGGAGGGATGGGAGTGTGTGTGAGAGAGAGAGAGAGTAGTGGGTGAGAGAGAGAGAGTAGGGGATGGGAGATAGTGAGAGAGAGAGAGAGTGAGTGATGGGAGAGGGAGTGGGAGAGGGAGAGGGAGAGGGGGTGGGAGAATGAGAGAGAGAGTAGGGGATGGGGGATAGAGAGAGAGAGTAGGGGGTGGGAGAGAGAGAGTAGGAGATGGGAGGGAGAGAGAGAGTAGGTAGGGGGAGAGGGAGTGGGAGAGGTAGAGGGAGAGAGAGAGGTGGATGGGAGTGTGTGTGTGTGAGAGAGAGAGAGAGAGAGAGAGAGAGAGAGAGAGAGAGTAGGGGATGAGAGAGAGAGAGTAGGCAGTGGGAGAGGGAGTAGGAGAGGGAGAGAGAGAGGGGGATGAGAGTGTGTAAGAGAGAGAGTAAGGGATGGGAGAGAGAGAGAGTAGGGGGTGGGAGAATGAGAGAGAGAGTAGGGGATGGGAGAGAGAGTGAGAGTAGGGGATGGGAGAGAGAGAGTAGGAAATGGGAGAGAGAGAGTAGGCAGTTGGAGAGGGAGAGGGAGAGGGAGAGAGAGAGGGGGGGATGGGAGTGTGTGTGTGAGAGTAGTCTAGGAGAGAGAGAGAGAGTAGGGGATGGGAGAGGGGGGAGAGGGAGAGAGAGAGAGAGAGAGAGAGAGAGAGAGAGAGAGAGAGAGAGAGAGAGAGAGAGAGAGAGAGAGTAGGGGATGGGAGAGGGTGGGATAGGGAGAGATAATTTCACATAGTGCATACACACTATAGTGTGCATGTGCTTTAGAGGGCATACATTTTATACTGTGTACACACTATATGAAAACACCAAAAAATGATTATAATGAAAGTTTGGGTCCCTACTGATCCATATTCTATTTTTTGTCTGTTGTTCTGATAGAAAACATAGGTTTCATGTTGTTAGAAGTTAGCAAACACCATTTTCAATCATTGGATACACTATCTGAAGGCTTTTTGAATATTCTTTTATTCTATTTGAATCTAAAAAACACCAAATTCAATCATTAGCTACACTATTTGAAGGCTTTTTAAATATTCTTTCTATAGAAAAGGTTAGTGCAGTTCTTTTTAAATATCCTTTGTTACTATATAGAGACAAATTTGATTATAATTTGACAAGTTGTTTAGTATATAGTGAATTCATTGAAATTTGTATGTTTGAATGAATTGTTATTTGAAAATGGTTAGAAATTTGACAAGTTGTTTAATATATATTATGTATTCATTGAAATAATTGTAATTTGTATATGTATTTGAATGATTTGTAATTTACAAATTGTAAGTAATTCAGATGTTTGAATAATTTGACATATAGAAATCATATCATGCCAAGGAAGAAACCAAAACTCAAACAACAAAAGAGAGGGAGAAAGATTTGGCAATTAAAAGAGATAAAATGAAATTACTATGTGAACAAATAAAATTGCAAAGCAATAATGAAGAATTGTCTTTCGAAGAGGAACAAGAACTACTGATACAAAGAAACAAAGAGGAAGAATTGGAAAGAAAAAGAGAATGAATGAGACTATTATTCTTAAGAAGATAATTGAATTATGAAGCTACACCATGTTCCAATGTTGGAGTCATATCATCATCTCATGTTGAAGAGATGCTAATTTGTACATCTGACGATGTAGACACTCCATCATGTCATGTTGAAGGCACAACATCTACATATCAAGTAGGTGGTATTCCATCTTTTGCATCTTATTGCCAAGGCACATCATCTCGGTTCAAGGTACACAAAACACTCAACCTTACATTGATGTTCAAAATGTTGAGGGAATGGAAGAGATTATAAAACCTTCTAGAATTTGTTTTAGAAGACCAAAATCTTTGATTGATATCGATACTAACAATTTTAAATCAATGTATGACAAGATTATTAAATGTACTTGTCAAAGAAAAGTTAATCATATGTGGAGATTATTCTTTGAAGAATTAAATATTACAAGTCAATGCCAATTATTTGTTGAAATGATGAGGAATTTGAAATTTAGGCCTGTCATGAAGATTCTTGGGCTAAGAATGATGGATGATTCAAATGAAAAAAACATTGTAAAGAATCTAATGAGTGCTTATGACAAAGTGGGTTCTAAATCATGCACAAAAGATAGTAATATCACAAGATGAGTACTTACATTGACAATAGTAAGTACCCAAATGAAAAAAATCTTGACTCATGAGAAAGACAAGAAAAACATTGAAAATCAGTAGAGGTACTCTAAGGAGAGCCATGCTAAGGTGTGAGAGATTGGAAGATCCAAGAAAAAATGAGTTATCGACATTTAGTGGTATACTACCGTGAAAGGATAAATAAATTAGTGAAGCTTTGAAATCATTGATTGAAGATTTTTGGACAAATAACACACGTGTTTCCCCTAATCAAAGAGATGTTGTAAGAAGGGGGATTAGTATCCAAAATCGTGACCCACATGCGAAACATTTTTTGGACTCAACTCAGACACAATTTTTTGCAAAATTTATTGGTATGTATCCTCAAATTTGAATAATTCAATTTTTTTTTGAGATGGGTAAAACTTTTTATGCAAAGATAAATCACACACGCACAACTTGTTGTTGTAGGATACACATTGAATTTTCTAACCATTTTGATGTTTTTAGGCATATACGTGTGTTTTTGCATTCTTAGTTTGTTTTGTAGGATTGTGACATGAATGAGCCACCTAGATCTTCAAGGGAATTTATATCCAACATTTTATGTGAAATAGGGGATGGCCAACAATTTTACAAGATATCATGCTTGGATGATACATGCTTATTTTGTGGTTCTTTGCAACTTTTATCAACTTGTGAACATATGGGTAGCACACATGCAATTAAAAATGAAATAGTAGATTATGGAAAATATAAGACAGTGACATATGCTCTAAAAGATGGGAAATGGGGTAAAATATGTGATTTAGTCATTGAAAATATTTCAGTGTATGATTTCATTAAGATTTTTTGTGAAAACATAATTTACGAGTATGCAAAGCATACACATAGAGCTTGATGGCTGGATTTGCATTCAAGTTGTGCAAGGATACATTTCCACTGGATACGATTGTTTTCATAGTAGACTTCAGAGAGAACTACACACTATGACCACAAAATGAGGTGCAAAAAAAGTATTATACTTCTCAATAGGTTTCCATATTTGTTCACGTAACATTCATGCATTCACCTACAAGTATAGAGGATGACATGAAGATTTTGAGGGAGTACCATTTTTACATTAGTGATGATCAATCACATTCTACAGAGTTTGTACATGGTTGTTTTCAACTATTTTATGGAGATTTGGCTAACAGGGGCATACCATATTGTCAAACATTATTTGGTTAGACAATTGTGCATCTCAATTCAAGAATGCACAGATGTTCTATTAGTTGAGCAGGATGCACTAGTTGTCTAGAATTCAATATATGTGGAATTTCATTGAAGTTGGTCATGGAAAGGGAGAGCATGATGGTGCAACCGCATGCATCAAAAGAGCCTTAGCTCCTAAAGAACTAAAATACAAAGATGAAGCAATATTGACAGATGCAAAATCCATCATCCAGTGGTGTAACAATACAATAGGTCTAGGTAAGGAAGGTGAGTCTAAAGTTCATAGATTTTTTTGGTTGATAAATAATACTAACATTGCACCATATGAGGATTGTTGCACACTAACAGGATCAAGTGAGTTGCACTCTTTTAGGAGCTTTGATGCAAATTCATGGAGTATCCACATATGAAAAATGGAATGCTATTTTCCATTATGTACAAAGAAAAATTGGGATGAGTGTGAGTCAACTGAATGGGTGGACAAATGGGATATATGGGTTTTGAACCCAATTGACACCTATCATCCCCCACAAGCACTAAAAATGGTAGAGATGGATTCATCCATTGAATTTGACCACTTGTATGATCTAGTGCAACCTGGTAATATATATATATATATATAATTTCAATATGCAACTTTATAACTTTTACCTAAGTATTTTTAAATTAATGACCACATTTTGTACATTTATCACTGTAGGCCATGTTTTTGTTGTTATTGCACCTGAAGACAATGAAGAAGGGACATATTATTATTTGTGTCATTGTGTCCAAGCCAAACAAAAATTGGATCACTTGATTATAGATGGTAAAGGTGTAGAGTACCATATCGGTGTAGTGGTTGTAACCGACACATGGCTTAGATGATATTCTATAAAGAACCCTAACTTGTGGCTATTTGAGGATTGGAAAACAGAGAGGAAGATTCTTCATTATTTGAACCTTCTTGTCACACCAAATGTCCACTTGATAGGAAAATCACATAATAAGACTCTTTGGGAAGTTTGCAAGTCAGACCATGAGGTAATATTTGAGACATTAAAATGTAGAAAAGATCCAGTTGGTTCATTATATTGAATGGGGGGGGGGGGGGGAGAGAGAGAGAGAGAGAGAGAGAGAGAGAGAGAGAGAGAGAGAGAGAGAGAGAGAGAGAGAGAGAGAAGGGGGGGGCACCTTGAATCATAGGGCCCTCACCTTTTCATTTTTGTTGTGTTATGCTCCAAGTGAGCCTTCTAAGTAGAATAAGGGTCATTGGACCTAGGTGTGATAGTTAGGGTATTGGATGTCATTTAATGTCCTTAGAAGAGTCACTATTTTGGCCTAAAAATTAAGGCATACCTTGCCATAGGGAAATGAGTAACCTAAGGGATGAGTCATTAGCTTAGGGAAGGGTACCTAGCATGGAATTGCTAAGAGATAGCCTAAATAACAAGTTAGAAGTGTTAAAAAGAGCAAGCAAGAAAAATTGCAAAAGTTGCTATATTGCAATTTTGGAATTTTTGCAAAATGTTGGTTTTGTAAGAAATTGTGAATTTTACTTTTAAAGCTTGAAGGAAGCCAATTCAAACCATAAGGATGAAGGGGAAATACATAGGAGGAGATATAAAGACTTTCCAAACCCTAAAATGAGAAAAGTTAATATCATTGTGTACGGTCAACATGCTATAGCATGATATTTGAAGGCAAAATTACTATGTTTTAAGGCATTTTTGACACTGTTTTTGTAGTTTGTACTAGTTTCCATGGTATATTGGGTTGTTTAGAATAATTTTTTTTTAGGAAGTTTGGTTTGATTGTCTTTCTTTTCATAGTTTTAAAAATCTTTCTCTTTTCACTAGTCTGTTGTCCAATTTTCAGCAACGTGTATTAATAATGGTGTAACTCACTATCCCACTATTGGAATTGTATGACCTCTTGGGGATAGTGAGTATACACAATGTAATATATTGTGGCAAAATTAGGGCCCTTCAAAAATTTGGCAAGCAATTTTAACCTCTTGCCTTAGGGGAGCTAGAACACGTCTGACAAGTGCAGATTCTACTTCTACTTTTGGATTTGGCATCCCTTTCTTACCTAATTCCTAAAGTTGCAGTGTTCCTTCGTTCAAATGAGTAAGGTTATATATATTTCAAACCATTTTTCCTGGGATGAAATCATCTTCTCCATTAGCTCTGGTTAGCTAGGTTTAGGCTAGGACTAACCTTGTTTAAGTCATAAAATCACTCAAATAATATTGACCATACTAAATGGAAGTGTCCCTAAGGGTCTCTAAGTACTATTGGCAACAATCTTTGAGAAAACATATCTATGAGATTATGTGAGGTATTACATTTTTTTTAAAGGTGTTATAGGATCATGTTTTTGAGGTCTAAAACAACCTATCTTAGTTTTAGGAGATCTGACTTTGTTTGGATTTGACATCCCTTTCTCACTAATGCCAAAAGTTGTAGTGTTGCTCAATTCAAATGAGCAAGGTTGTGTATATTTCAATTTTTTCATCTTGGATCAAATCATCTTCTCCATTAGCTTTGGTTGGCTAGGTTTAGGCTAGGTCCAACCTTATTTTAGCTAGAGAGTCCCTTAGACATTATTGACCACACTGAACAAAAGCATCCCTAAGGGTCTCTAAGAAACATTGGTGACCATGTAAGGCTAATTGCTTTAGTGACTTGATCCAGTAAAACCAAAAATGATTTGATATGACTATTCATGGTGGAAGTGTCAATTAGAGGCTTTTCAAATCTTGACTAAACCAAAAAACCTTTTGCCTTCCACTCCTTAGGAAAAAGATATAAAGTTGCCATATTGAAACTTTTGATGCAAATATGACAAACATAGCAAGTTTTGAAAAAATGCTTACAAAACCTTTTGGAACTAACACGTACACATCTTTAAAGACCTAACAAGCTATAAAAAATATTATTAGAGCACCTATTTCCCTTGGTTGATCCTTTCCCATGTTGGCTTAAGTAGGTATGCCACTTGGGGTTCAAACCACAAGATAAGGACTTCCAAAAAATGTAAAATTAAGTGCACAATTTTAATAATTTGACACAAATGCAAAGATCATGACACATTTTTATTATTCATGTCTTATTACATCAAAATAAGTCACATATAAGTTTTATTACATGTTACATTGAATTTGATAAGCATGTTACATTTTTTATACAAAATAATGAATGCTCATGTGTTTGATTAATTGCAAGAAAGTAAGATGAAACAAAAATTTGTATGCACATATTGAACAAGTTGGATGGAAATTCAAGTTTAATGTATATCAAAATGAACAATATTGTACCATATCAATCATATAGTTACAAAAAGATGCCAAGTTTTATAGGTACAATACAAAAGTCTAATGTATACAAATGTCAAATGTGCACAATAAAAATATTGAATATATACAATACAAAAGTGGAATATATGTCAATGTCATGTAATGATTAGATCTACATATGTATATCTTTATCAATATCCATGACTATGTTGAATCATCAAAATTGGATCTCTTTGATGCAATATGTGGCTCACCAGGTATCTGCACAAGAAAAATTAAAATTCTATATCAAATATCTTATCTAAATATAATATGGAAATAACTAAAAATTAGGTTGTAAATTTTGGATAGTTGAGTTGTTGATTACCTCATCTCTTTGTCCCACACTTGGACTGAATGATAATGGTAATGGGCTCCTTCGTAGATGGGAAAGAATTCTACAAAAATGATGAGGTAGAGTTACAATGGGAGACACAACTACTGATGGATTGGTGCTCATGGGAGGCACAACCAATGATTAAACAATGCTAGTATGAGGAAAGACCTATATATAAGTGATAAAATCTTATCTTTGTAGACATAGAGTTTAGGGATTTCTAAATAGAGTAAAAACAAAAAAATGTAATTGAGCTTGAGTTGGATCTCTCATGCTAGTAGGAGGCACAACCAATGATGAGACAATGCTAGTATGAGGCACAACTTGTACAAAAAGCAATAAAATATTAGAATTGTAGAGTAGACATCAGGGATTCTAAATATACTTAAAATACAAATATGTACTACAACCTGAGATGAATCTCCTATGTTAGCAGGAGGCAAAACCACTAATGAATTACTGTTGGTATGAGGTACAACCTGTATGGTAAGTGATAAAATGTTAGAATTATAGAGTAGGTGCTAGGGATTCTAAATAGAGTAACAAACCAAATATGTATTACAACTTGAGTTGGTCTCTCGTGCTAGCATGAGACACAACCATTGATGAATTATGCTGGTATGAGGCACAATTTGTATGGTAAGAAATAAATGTTATAGTTTTAGAGTAGGTATTAGGGGTTTCTATCATACAAGAAATCCAAATTTAGATCACAAAAGGGATTCAACTAATAATCTACATGCATACCTCTAGCCTCTATCATGTTTGACCTCATCTTTGATGCTTAAGACTCCTAACAAAAATGAAATGAGAAATGATATGTAAAAAGTTATGAAGGTTGTTGTAATAGATAAAAGATAAATAACACATGTTAACAACCCAAAATTATTGATAATTACTATAAAAATAGAAAAAAATTATGTACTTATTTGTAAATACAACTATTTAATATGTATATAGAAAAAATGCATACCATAACCTCATATGCATGCTATGTACTTGTAGGAGGCAACACCACTGACAAGGAAACATTGATAATTTCTTGGATGAAAAAATATAACATGTTATGATAGAATAATGAAATTTAATTGAAATTAAATATGAAATTTTACCTCTTCCCTATCTTGAACATCAACAGTGTCAGGTGCATTCATCAAGTCTACAAAACTCAAATGTTTCTACATATATTCAACAAACAAGTCAATACATATTCATCAATATTGAGTACATGTATATTCATTCATTCATAATAAATTTCAAAATATAAATTTGACTTGTATTCAATACCTTTTTGCATTTGGGTGTGCTTGTTGGCTTCTTTCCCTTTTCTCTTGACCTCAAGCTACACAAAGTACCCTAAAGTAGAAAAAAATAACATAAGAGGAAGAAATAATAAAAAACACGAGTTCAACTCAAATTGTAAAGTTTATAGGTGTGAAAAATATGATACTACATAGCTGTCAAGGTCAAAGTTAATGACAAAAAGTGTGACATCATCAAATTGAGAAATTTTAGCCTCAACCAAGCCCTATAAAATAGTAAAGAGTATTGTTATAAATATGAGATATGGTTATAAATGGAAAGAAGGCATAAGAACAACACAAAGATCATATGGGGGCAAGAAGACACAAAAAGGACATGAAGGTAATTGAATATTTTATTGATCATTCTTCATCATAAGCATTGTTTGTATACCCTGACATAAGGGATTTGATAACAGTGAGCTGATTCTTGGTGTAGGTGATTGAAGGTACAAAACCAATGGTTCTAATATGTTTAATGAACCTTAGAAAAGATGTGGATGAGATAAGAAGGATAGCTGAAAGATAGGAAAACTTGGGGCTCAAAAAGGGTACAAGGCCTAAATTGAAAACAAAGAGACCAAGAATAAAAATAGAGATACAAATAAACTTTTCACACCTTCTCAATAAATATAAGTGTAGATTCATGACCTCCAAAATCTTAAGAGACACCCTAGGTGATATGGAGGTTGATAGTTTCTTCGATGGGGATGGGTATATAGAGGATGAACTCATGAGGTTCAATAGATGGGGTTTGGGTAATGCTAGTAGCAGGAGATGTGGATGGGAATTGGATGGATGTGGTGAATGTGAGAGTTTCAATGATGGTAGGAGATGGAAGGGGATATATAAGAGGGGTTTCAATAATGGTAGGAAATAGAGGGGGACCTATAAGTGGGGTGGATGAAAGAGGGATGATAGTTATGAGAGATGGGCGAGGAAGCATGGGTGTGAGAGATGGAAAGGTTTCATCACTAGAAAATTTTCATGATGTAATTAGATGATAGGACTCATCAAATTAACTTGGAGATGGATATTCTATTGGATTCCTTCTAAAACTCCTTAGAGTCTAGGTGTTATTGGATGATGTGAAGGATTGGTAGATGTAGATAGTGAAAAGATAAATAAATAAAGACTATATCTTAAGGCATGAAAATGATGGAATGATGTAAGGTTTCAAAGTTCAAAAGGTCCTAGAAAGGAGCCTTGGACCAAATAGGGTTGGATAATGTCATAAAAATTGAGAAACAACATCTAGGGAACTTTGTACTGTTAGTGACAATATTTTGAAGCTAATGTATTATTGTACTTTTAAGAATATTTAAGAAATGACCTTAGGCGTTCTTACTTCTAGGTTCACACCTCTAGTAAAATGAGTAATTTGTGGTGTTCTTGTACCACTTGATACACCCTACATTGCATATTGTTCACATATCAATTTAGATGTTCTATAAAATAAAAAATTACTTACTTTTATGATATTTAGGTGATTAAATAATATGTGAAAACTCAAACAAACAAACCTATGTCTCCTCTTCATCGAAGACCATCATCATCAAATCATTTGTGAGCATCAAATCCACACCTCTAGATGCATAACATGTCTTCCTAAAATGTACATATGGATGGCATGTAGATCCATCTTGAGTCACTCCACTATCCACCTCACCACACATGCATAGGCAACTAAAACATACATGTTGATTAGGCCCCAAAGATTGTAATGATCCACATGATGATGATGCAAGTGGCATAAGCAGGGATGCAACTAGTGGTGTAGGTGATGATGATGGAGCCATCGTAAGCTGTGATGACCCTAAAGGTGCATCTAATGACAGTTGAGGTGTTGTAGGTAAAGTAATACCACCTAACTGTGAGCCATGTTGAATGATGTTATTTGTCAATGATACAACTGCATTCAGAGTCTGTAATCAATAAAATTCCTTATGAATTTTGGGATGAAAACATGAGACATGATTTTTAATACTATGTGTTTCCTCTCATGTTGTGGTACCACCCTATAGGCCCCAAGTCTATCCTACACAGAGCCCCTCCCTCTACCCTAGAACTTGCAGATGTCAAAGTAGTTTGGCTTCTTGCAAAGGGTGAACTCACAATATATCTTTCTCAAAAAATATAGAGGCACCTAATAATTATTACATGGTGGTAGGTCAGATACCATATACTACCTATCCCCAAACATGATCTCATCCTAGCTTGAGTGCACCAATGAATATAATTTTTTTTAGTTGTTTGTAATAGGGTGTTGCCAAAATTAGGATTAATGAAAAGAGAAAAATATAACACCTTTCTTGATTTCCTTATCTTTCACTTGATGATACATTAATCCATTGACATAAAAAGAATGATACCTATCCCTCCATGAACCCCATTTTTAAACCTTCCTAAATACCTCATTCACATTTTGAGTCATTTGTTCAAGTGTATCCGCTAGGGTTGAGTGTTGAGGAAGAGTAGATTACCTCAACTTAATGATCATTTGGCTAATGTGAGAGGAATTTTGTCTAAGGCAGTTTATGGGGTCCTCTTGCATAGCATTTACATGATCTAATGGTATGCACAAATGTATTATAAGTGGCAATGGTTGTTGAAGGGGAACATTGAGTGAAGGGTTTTGTACTTGTATCATAGTAGGCGGAGGGTTTTGTAGTTGTGTCACAAGGGGTGGAGTGTTTTTGTGGTTATATCACAATGGGTAGAGGGTTTGATTGTGTTGTTTGTGGTGGAGGTGGTCTTTCAACTCTAGCTTATTTTCTTGGATTTGTTGATGCATCTGATATTATTTTTAATCTTTTTTTTGCAAAATCTTACAAATTATGAAAAAAATTTAATTTTTTTACAAATTATAAAAACAAGTTACAAACTATTAGGAAAAAATACATAAATGACAAATAAAATGATTACATATCTTGTTTGTAGGGCTCCATGGAGTTTAAAGCTCAAAAAATCTTTTTAACAAACTCGATAAGGTTTGTGCTTTGCATAGTTGCTTGTTGTTATGGGTCCGCATTTTGAGGTAGAAAAATACCCTCAAACATAGACACCAAAAAGTATTATAGTTCTTAAAAACTTGATTGGGTTTTATAAAACTTGATCAGGTTATTTCAATAGCCATTTCATTTTTCAAATAACTCGATCGGGTTATTAAGAGTTTTTTATTTTTCTTCATGTGGTGTCCACTAATTTGTACACCAACTTGTTTGCACACACCTAGACTTTGTATCTTTATTTGGTATTTGGTTGGGGTTCTATCAAAGGAAGCTTTAATATCTATATTTAAGGAAAAGATCTAAAAAATACATTAACTTAAATGATGTATAATAAGACAACGTAAATAGATAATCCTTGCAACCTCCAAAGATATGAAGCTAGCCTAAAGAATTCTTAATGCCAAACAAGAATAAAAAGATTATCTTAATTATACTAGTTCCACTGATAGATTTTATATAAACTATCTTACATGTCACTTACAAGATTAAGATGTAACTATAAGACCATTTTTGAACACTCAAATTGATTCCTTTAACAAGATTAAATTAAATGATATGTTTGAACTTACAGATACTTTTGCAGAATTATATCTATATATATTATATCAAATAAATCACCAAAACATTTTGTCAACTTAATAAAGTACCTTACAATTCAAAAATTGGTCTATGTCTTTAATCATGTTTAGAAAGCTATTCAGATCTTCAAACTACCACATTACAAAACCATTTAGATATGAAAACTACAACATCCCAAGCATTCCATTCTAAATTTTTTTTGTCATTCCTCAAACAAAAGAAAAATAGTACAAACTACTTCTGTGAAATATGATTATATATATATTGATGTTTTGTAGCTTCTCTTGGATAAATTGTAGCAAAGATATATATGTATATATGAGATGCACGTGCACGCACACGCGCGCGCGCGCGCACATACACACACACACATACGAGGTAACATAGCTATATAAGATTATGGTTAAATTAATGAATAGACACTTCCCATGAAGGGACATGTCTACTTATTACTCACTTATATATATAAATAAGAGATTTCTGCAAATTGGAAAACACATACCATAATATGACAATGCTTAGTACATTTACAGTGATTTCAGAATCTCAACATGGTATAAGAGCCATCTAAAAATGTAAAACTTTGAAGAGTCTCATGTTAAATCAAAAAGTTTTAAATAAAAATAATATTTTGGAGCTTGAAAATTCTTTGTATAATTTTAGAGGGGTGAGATATAAGACCTTAGGGAAATGAGTTACAAATATAAGGGAGCCTAATTGTGACGATCAACTTGGGCTCAACACTTTCTTTACAATTGAGGAAGTTGCCTGTGCATATGTACAGGTTGCTAAGATCCATTATGTGACTTCCATTAGGATTAATTTTTCTGACTCCATAGATTGTCAACATCACAAACTTATATTTCTTCAGGAGAAGAGTGTTAAAGAGGAATAGGTTCCTAATAGATTTGACTCGGCCATATTGTCTCCATCGAAAGGACAAAGACATGGAATAGACTTAGCTTGACCTTCTCTAATGTGGCAATATAAATTTATTTTAGTATTAGCTTAAGAATTCCATAGAAAAGAGGAAGGAAAACATAAATTGCAGAGGTTATAAACTTTACACATTAGCCCAAACCATGTGAGATATATACTATGATTATAACATTAGCCACCACTTACGATATAGTTGGTATAAAAACCAGAAGAGTATGAGTGATACTTTGAAATCAACCCTCTAATATATGGAAAGGAAAATTGAATATAAGCCATGTTCCTATGTGGAACTCATGAGGGGCAAAGGACTCACCTAGGTAATTTTTCAACATCGACCAAGTCAACACCCATAAATTGGTAGGGAAGTTTTTCGTGCTATCATACAGATTTGAGATAGAACCAACTCTTGTAGTAGACTCAGTTTCATTCAGTAGTTTGAGGGAAACACTGATGGGCATAGAAAGAAAACTAAATAGGAAATTAACAATTTTTTACTTGCCTCAACATAAACAATTCGTTGAGTTTTAGTGTTTATGAGAAAGCGCACATTCATAGCTTCCAAGATTTTGTCTACCATTTAATTAAACCCCAAAAAATAGAAACTTGATAAAGATGACTGTGAGCGAGAAACTTTGGTAGAGTGTGTCTCCTTCAATAGTTATAGTGACTTGATGTTGATAAAGGTAAGTTTGACACCCTATAAGGTACACCTAACTTTCTTTGTTATTTCAGTCATGGATATTATGAGTTTAAAATGTGTGATTATAATATCAAATATTAGATATATTTTAATATTTTTTGATATCTAAAATGTACTATATGGGACCAATATTCCCTTTGAAGAGGGAAATAACTATTTTCAAATATTGTGATAATTTATATAATATTGTTACAAAAGATAATCTTGAGTCTAATGATTATCTTCTAACATGATTATAGTTTTCTCTCTTGTAAGGACTCTAATACAATAATTAATAGTGGTATATTGAGAAATCATCACTTGGGCATATATATATATATATATATGTATGTATGTATGTATATTGATAATAAAATAATAAATATAAGACATAGATTAAAATATTGAATATATATGTATAAATATGTTATTGAAATACTCTTATATCTTTATGTAAAATATTTATTATTGCAGTCTCTCTTATTTTTATTTTATTTTTATAAGAGTTATGTGCCTTGATATTTTTAGCCGAGAATGTTATTGTAGGAAAAAGAGGGAGATTGAGAGTAAGGGGGAGGTTGATATTTTAGGCAACCTTTAAAGAGATGGAGTAGATAGATGAAATGATTCAGTCAATTTTTGTTGATCTTGATCATACTGATTCAGAGGGAGTAAACCACATTGTAATGGATTCTCCAGTGATCAATAAATTGTAGCATTCAAGAGAACTATGATTCATGAATATAAATTGTGATCATGTGATTTTAATGGGCCTACCCCTTGTATACATCACGAGGAAGTGACAAATTCCAAATGATCATCACTCGTATTTGGAGAAGTTGTAAGGTGATTATCTTACAATAATTTGTATTATGAGATGAAACACTAAGTATATGGTGAATGTCTTGAATCTCAACATTCTGGGAGGTCATTACTCAAAGAGTACTTGGTGAATATTATTGATATTCTAGGAGGCCAATGCTCTTGATATCAGATGTGATAGAAAACTTTATTTTTGAGAAATTTTTGAGTATTGTATGATATTCTATAAGGCCAATAGTCATGATATCAAATGTGATATCACAACTTATTTGAGTGCTTGGTTAATATTAGATGTTGATATTCTAGGAGACCAATACTCTTGATATTAGATGTGATTTCGAAAGCCTATTTGAGTAATTGGTGAATATCATATGTTGATATTCTGGAAGATCAATATTCATGATATCAAAATGTTGGATATCTTCTTATCAAAGATATCCTTAAAATTTGTGATTTCTAATATTGCCAATGGTATAATTTATGTCATGTGTTTATCCTCTCTAGCTAAGAGGGAGTTTTAATGTTTTGTAGCTTCTCTTGGATAAACTATAGCAAATATATATTTTTATATATGAGACGTGTGCACATGCACGCGCATGCACACACACACATTAGAGATAACATAACTATAATATTATGATTAAATTAATTAATAGACATGTCCCATGAAGGGACATGTCTACTCGTTACTCACTTTTATATATAAATAAGAGATTACTGCAAATTGGAAAACACATACCACAATATGGCAATGCTTAGTACATTTGCAATGATTTGAGAATCTCAATTTAAAATTATATATATATATATATATATATATATAAAACAAATTGTAACATTGTGATACATTGATGTTAGATGCGGTTCTCGATAGAAGCAATCTATCACAACCATTTGTGTTATGTGTGAACATTTATTTGTCCATCCTTGTCACTTTGTATTGTTAGGGAATAATAAAGATAATTTGAACTAACTATATTGTTCCAACTTTCATCTCATCTTGTCCTATGTGACTTTCTTATTGTCTATTTTGGCCTAAATATTACTTTTAGGTTGGCGTGTGTTATATCTGCATTAAGATTCTATAACTTTTGAAAAATATTTAGGGGTGTTTGTTTGGTGAATGAGTCATGCATTTATATTTTCTCTTTTCTTAAACATATGTAGCACTTGAGTTTATCCCTTTTATATAACACCAATACTACTTTTCTTTGTCAAAAGTTAAAATTGTCAATATACTATAGTTGTTACATAATCCCAACTTTTTACAAATGATTAGATTGATTTTGATCTATTATGTGCAAGATAGCAAAAAAGAAATTTTTTTATGGAGCTTTAGAAGGAATGGAAATTAGAGTTGTATTCACATCAAAGATTGATACATCGAATGCCATGCAAGCTCTTCAACATATTGGATTTTGCCTTCTATTTTTAATTGTTTTGATTGAAATCAAGGTTTGTCATCCTTGCTTCCAAACAATTCTATATAAATGATTGCACCAATATGGTTTTTTCATACAATAAGTGAAAAACAACTACTGTTAGTAAAAGAATAGGATTGTTCATTTTCCATAATTCTTTGTGAATTTTTTATTTTGATACTAAATTTATAAGGTGATGCACACCCATTTGATTTATCATATCAAAATAGTATTTAATTTAAAATTTATATTTAAATTATATTCATCTACAAAACTCAATCTATCAATTCATCATAATAACAATGT
This sequence comes from Cupressus sempervirens, assembly GCA_028749045.1. Taxonomy (NCBI): domain Eukaryota; kingdom Viridiplantae; phylum Streptophyta; class Pinopsida; order Cupressales; family Cupressaceae; genus Cupressus; species Cupressus sempervirens. The sequence goes on along the minus strand of CM053787.1, from coordinate 776,999,925 downwards.
TAAGTAAATAATTGTAATCAATATCCCATCCCTCTAATTGGTCATATATTGCCGAACACAATAAAGTCTACTAAAATAGGAAATAAAACTATGTAAAAGGATTATCAATTAAAGGTTGGCACTTTTAACACTTGTATTAGAATCCACTTCACACTTATCAGTTATTTTCAAGACACTAAAAAAAAATCTGTTCTATGGTTTGTAGAGCATAGAAGTTATTTATCAAGTTATTTTTAGTAGATTGTAGTAGCACCAATAGTTGTAGGAATATTAACATGGATTCTAATTTATGTTTGATTATTGATTTAAATAAGAATACATGTAACTTATGTATAAACTTTAAAAAAGATCAGTGTTGTTTGGAAAATTGAAGTGTTTTTGACAAGAAAATAAATTGAGAGACCATAAGCCTAGAATATGGCATGATGGGGTATCTATTTTATCAAATAAGTATTCAAATCTCCAACTAGTTGCAAGTGGCTTAAACACATGTTGTTGAAGATGCTTGACATACCTTAGACTTACCGTCACAATCTTTATTAGATTTTTTTCTACTGTATGCATTGTGGCCCGTAAATATCCCATAATTGGACCTTTTTTCTTCTCCATATCTTTACATTCTTCTTACTTGCTATTTCTCTTTCCTCTTTAATTATGTTTTTTTCTTCCAAATATATTTACCATTTTTACAGATAAAGGAAAAAAGGAATTTCTTATAGACAACAAAGATACATGTTTAAGTTGAAAAATCATAAATACTTGATATTTGATTGTACATAACAACTTGTTTAAGTAAACATACATATACAGATGATGATTGTTTCCTTTATAAGAGGGAAATATTGGGTAAAAGCTATTAGTAATATATTACAAAGCTACAATTTTAGCTTCCACTTCACCTACATAAAATAATAAAGATTGAGATCGTTGGGCTTCACCATAGCATTACTTTGGTATCTAACTCTACCAAAAAAAGTTTATAGATATATAAAAAAATTTCAAACACCAATTTGAAAACATTAAATGTATGTCAATACAGAGAAAAGAGAGGAAAAATAAAATAAGAGTCAACAAAGTGGAGCCTAGAAGATTGGATGTCTCCACAATGATTGTTGACCAATCTATGGAGGCATCCAAACAAATCAAATATTCTCCATAAAAGCCACAAGGGACTCATTGTGGTAGATTGACCAAATATTTTTGAATTAAAAAAGAAAGTCCAATATGTAACTAGATTGATCCATGCATATTTTTACACAACTTGAGATATGCTAGGATGTACAAACCCATCCTTGTGCTTGAAGGCTATGTGAATGGTGCCAAGAGAACAATCAAAATCAGAACACTAGTGTTTCTTCTAGATATCTTCACCAACATCAAATTCAAATATAAAAACTTAATAAATAACTAATTTCATATCAATTTTAGAAAACAATTTAAATTAACTTACATAATTTACATAAAACTAAATCCCATGACATCTTTACTATTTAAAAATATATATGCTTGCATTTGAATTACTATCATAAATCATAATTGCAAAATATCTACATATTATTGCCTATATACTTTATTGAAGCTAAATCATTTAAAAGATTTCCTTTCAATATTGAAAATAAGATTTTGAAATTTTTTTCTCTTATGCTTGGTAGCTAATGTCAATAACTTCACACACTAACAACTAAAAAAAGAAAAAAAGTTTACCTTTATAATGCTTGAAGGAAGCCTTTTGGTCCCAACATGAAAGCACCAAGAACAACACTATTTTGTCTAGATTTCCTATTCAAAAAATTATGTTCCCAATCTAAATCATAGTGTTTCCACATAATGTGAACAAACCATTTATTTCTTATTTTCCTAAGGCACAAGAATGGTGATGAATGCCCCAAGATTGAACCTTTACCATCCAAAAAAAAGAAACAAATATGTATGTGCAATGTTGCTAGCTTTTCCTCTTGGTCAAACTACCTAATTCATGGTCTTTTTATTAGAGCACCCTAAAGAGCTACAATTCTACCCACTTGATTTTTCACGTTGAGCCAACCATCTGGTGACTAGACCTAGTGAGAAATGAATAGGTAAATGAATCTAATTAAGGTTAAGTTGTAGATTAGGTAGGATACAAATGACGTGCACTTTGAAATGGATTCCAAAGTTATGCTTGTTGGAGCTACAAAGAAGGCCCACTAGTACAAAAAATAGTTATAGTCATAATTTAATTTTGATTTTATTAATAGTTTAATTTTGATTTGATTAGAGATTTGTTTTGATTTGAATATCACAACTCATCATAAAAAATAAAATAACTCATTGATGGGAAAGAAGTTTATAGTTCACAATGTTGAATGGTAAGTAGTTCCCAATGTCAGGTAGGTTTGGGATGAAATCCCCACTTATAATAGCCTATTAGCTAACTAGATTTTAAATCTAATACAGGTTTGGCTTCTCTTCTTGGTGGAGCTTTTTCTTGCAAGGTTTCTTTACTAATAAATGCTATATTAGGTGATGTAATATTCATATTTTAATTTTTTCTATAGATTAATTTGAATTAATTGAACATCTTAATGTTAATCTAATATTATGAACCCTTAATTTAATATTTGAATAGAAATTTTAGATTTCTATATTGTATAATTTGAAGTTAAACAATTGGATTAAGAGTTTAAAAATTAAGTACTTTGTATTAGATACACATTGTTTTAAGAGCCATTGTACTTATACAAGAGAGTTTTTTACAATTCTTATAATTTTGAAGGCTTATGAACTATATAAGATGTTTTTAATGTTGACATTATTTCACAAAAGCATTACCTAAGGATGCTCATGAGTATCTAAGGGGTAAATCAGGGGTGATAGCCCTATCCAAGGCTATTTAAGAATAATGAGAAGTGCCTTGAATCTATTGAGATGATTGACATATATTATACATTGATGCAATGGATCTTACTTTAAGAGCTGCCTAAAGTAGTCAAAGAGCTGGAGCTACAAATCAGTCACAAGCTAGGTGACAGAAGGAGAAACTAAAAATGTTCAAATCTACATATTAAGATGACAAGTCTTTGGAATTGTTGTCAAAGAAGGAGATTATAGAAGATACAAGGAGGAAGAAATCCAAGGGAGTAGAAAGAAATCCAAGGGAGATAGAAGATATAGATAGAAGAAACATGGAATATCTACTCAGAGGGAGATAGTGTACCTGCTGATTACTATAGAGTAAGAAATGATTACTTCTACCTAGTAAGAGGAAGATAGTGCTGAGGGAGATATAAGAAGTGATCTAGAGAGATTAGTCATAAGGATGAACTGATTGTCTATTGATCATAACATAACTTTGTAACCTATTCAGAAGATGAAAGTTGCTGATAGAGGGAGAGATTTCAATACAATGAATTATTTTCTTTTTGGTGTTATTTTTGGTTGCACTAGTTAAACTAGTTTTCCATTAATGCCAAAGAGGGAGGTTATTAAAAATAGATTGATACAAGTATGAGTATGTGTTTCAATCATTATTTTGTCACTAATGTTGAGCCTACAACTTGCTATTAAGACAATTTCTTAAATGATTTGAGCACTATCATTTGTTTGATTGATAAGGAGGTTCTGATCAAATGAGTTAACAATAACACCTAGAGGAAAGGTTGAGTTATGGTATGAATAAGGAGTACAAAGATTAGTTAAGAGAATGATGTTATAGTGCATTGATTATCTACTTAAGGTTGCAAAGGATGGATAGACTGATTAAGTTCAAAAGAATAAGTAAAATGAATTAATTCTGCTAAACTTAATAATGTACACAGTAGGTTTTGAGAAATGTTAGTGCAAGCCAAGCAAAAAATCAATTAGAGTCAAGCAAAGTCAAATTCTAGTGTATGTTGAGTAATACAGTGTTAGCCGAGTAAAGTTTAGTTGATGTTGATCACCAGTAAACTTTAGTTCATGCCAAGTGATTTGACATTAGATGTTGAGCAACACATATGTGTCTAGTATCAAAATCAAGTAAATGATGAGTGACAACATTATGAGAAAGATCATGAATTAGATGAATCTGAGCTAACCAATTTGATTTCTTGGATTGTGTGAACTATGTGGAAGATAAGCTTGATAAGTTGGTGGCACATAATTCAAGATGAATCATTTTGATGTGAATTCAAAGAAGATTGAAGGATAAGTTTTTGGAAGGGAAATAAAAGGAAAATATGGGTAGATTCATTGAATCCTACCTAATCCTATCTAACCCTAAAATGGACGACAAAGGTTGAACAACAAAAGATCTTAATTTTCTATTTATAGAGATGGCTGGTCAGAAGCAAAGGTTGTTATGTGTGATAACCTAAGAAAGAAAAGGAGTCTAAGAAAGAAGGCTTAAGGGTATGGATGCTTGAAGGGTGAACAAGCTATCAGAGATGAAGTGTGTGAAAGCCAAGTAGAATGAAGGACTAAAATAGAGATCTATAATTTGAAAGTGTTTTGTAAGTTGTTATTAGATCACACCTTACTATTACTTTCTAATCATTGTACCAATCTAGGGTAAATCCATTAGATTAAGGTTGATCTAACAATTATTTGTAAATCCCTTAACTAGGTGACATTCCAAGTGAATGATCTAAAGTCCTTTAACAAGGCTCACTCCTAATGGGGTGATTGAAATCCTCTAATTAGATCACATTTAATAGTGTGCATTGTAACCTTTAATAGGGTTGGACTTTCACAAGGCATTCCTTTAAAAGAGTGAGAATGAGTAGCATGTTACTAGTGGTTTTTTCTAAGTTGTGTTTTCATGTAAAATCATTGTGTAAAATGTGTTACTAAATCTGTTATGTTTCATGCTTACATTTTTGCAAAGTTGATTTGACTATAACCTACAAGTTTAAGTAATTGTATGATCTAATGGATGCATGCATGATGAATATGTTTTATGGATATGGGTTCACTAAGCTATAAAAAGTTTTATTTGTACATCTAAACCTTGGATAACAGATTCAACCCCCCCAGTTATTCTTAACAATTCCAATAATGCACTCTCTACATCATCTACTTAGAAGTAGGTAGGGGCATAACCCCAAGCATAACTCTCAAATATTAAAATATGTCTTTAGGTTAAGGCTTTGTAAAGATACCTACAATCTAATCTTTAGTACTCACATACTCTAGTCTGATCTTCTTTTCTGTTGCCTTCTCTCTTAGGATATGATACTTAATAGATATATGTTTCATCTTAGAATGAAATATATGATTCTTAGACATACTCACTATACTTATGTTATCATAGTAAATAATAATAAGTTCTATAAATGTAATACTAATATCCTTCAGCATCTGCTTCATCCACATCACTTGGTTACAATTATTTGCTGCTACAATATACTCTACTTCACCTGTACTCTATGAAATATAATCCTAACTCTTTCTCAAACAAGAAACTGATCTTCCTCTAAGAAATAATGCTCCACCACTAGTGCTCTTTCTATCATTCATACTACCTACCCAATCGATATTAGTATATATACATAAAGTGAAATCACTTGATCTGTCATACCAAATCCCATAATTAGATGTTCCTTTCAAATATTTGAATACCCCCTTTAATACTACATAATGATACTCTTTAGGAATAGCTTGAAATCTAGCTACAATCCCAACTACATTTTCTATATCTAGTTTGGTGTGAGTCAGATATTGCAATCCTTCAATCATGGATCTGTACTTCTTTTGATCAACTATAGCTGTCTCATCTTTGCTAGATAACTTGTGACCAATTATCATGGGTGTACCCATAGGTTTACAACTTTTTAATCCAAGTCTCTTCAACAAGTCTTTTAAGTACTTATCTTATGAAATGAAAATACCATCATTGCTTTGTACAATCTGCAATCATAGGAAAAACTTCAATTCTCCTATCACACTCATTCTTCACCTCTTCAACAAACTTATCACTTTCTTCTTCATTACCTCCATTATTATGTCATCAACAAATATTACTATGATAAATAAACCATCATCAACTTCTCTCAAATACAATTTACCATTTGTCATACCTTTAACAAATCCAAGCTTTGTTAAATACTTATCTAACCTTGCATACGAGGTTCTAGGCACTTGTTTCAGACTATATAAAGCTTTCTTCAATTTGCATACCATATTCTTATTTTCTATCAAAGGGAGTCCTTTAGGCTACTCAAAGAAAACCTCTTCTTCAAGTTCTCCATTCAAGAAAGTTGATGAGTAAAAGCACAAACTTGTGTCACTGTTTGGGATATCTTGGAGGGTTACGACCAAAATGGTTATGACTAAAAGGGTTTTGGTCATAACCCTATCGACTATATGTGTGTGACACTTTCTCAAGTTGACGTGGCTGCCAGGTTTATGGTTAAAACCCTTTCAACCAAAAGGGTTATGATCAAAAGGGTACAAAGTAATATAAATCAATCAAAATTTGTTTTGGAGGACATTTTAATTATTGTGATTCTAGGTTTTGAAGAGTGGATTAGGGTGTTTTGACCGTAACTGGTAGGTGGATTTTTTTTTGTTTTTTTTGTTTTATCAAGTTGTTTTTAGTTATTACAGGTTAGTATTAGTTAAATTAATTGTATTTTGAGTGTTTTAGTAGTCATTTATTTAGATTAGTTAATTTTTTTGTATATAGTTAAATCAATGTTAGATAGAGTACTATAATTAAATATCTACTTAATCATAGATGCAGATTTTACATCAAACATAGAAAACTTAAGTTCAAACCTACATAACTAAATTATTTACATTTTAGAAAACATTAACATAGTACAAACCTATATAGATAACTTACATGTAATGAAACATTAGATAGAACTAAACTATAATAACTTCTAGTTGTGAAAACATGGAAACTTAAACTTTAACCAATTTCAAAACACACACACACACACACACACACACACACACACACACACACACACACACACACACACACACACACAAACACACACACACACACACACACACTCAGAAGTGACAAGACATATCTACATGAAACTTAGAAAACTTGTTCAGACCTATAGTTAAAAATTAGTTACATTTTAGAAAACATTAACATTGTAAACCTATATATAGATAAGTAACATGTACAGTGAAACACACACACACCCACACATCTACATGAAACTTAGAAAACTTGTTCAGAACTATAGATAAAAATTAGTTACATTTTAAAAAATAATAACATATAGTAAACATATGTACTTTAACATGTAGTAAAAAATTAGGTAGAAAGTTAACTTAATTTCAAATTAGTTTTTTATCACATGTATATGTGCACACATATTTTTTGTTAACATACATATAAGTTATACATCAAGTTGATATATATTTTTAAACATGTGTGTTAAATAAAATGGTCTATATTTTTTAGTTGTTCAACTTTGTACACACGTGCGCGCACGCACACACACACACATACGTGTTTTAAATTAATTGAACTTTCAATAAATTATATATACTTACATATCTTAGCTCTACATTTATAGACATATCATCTTTCTAGCCTTCATAGTATTATCAAAGTTTATATGATAGAATTTTATATTCCATAACCAATTGTTATCCACCTTTGCAACCAAACAAGTCATATATGTAGGGTTTAATTGATAAACATTACCTCTAGATCTTGTACCAGTGCTAATTAATTTACCATATTTATCCTTGATAATGCATTTCTTCTTTGTGAATTTTAATTGATAACCTTTATCAATGAACTATGCAACACTCAATAGGTTATTCTTTACTCCATCAATAAAATAGACATCATCAATGTTAGTCTTTCCATTAAGAGTAATAGATCATGTTCCCTTGATTTGACAACCCACATTGTTACCAACTCTAACAATTCCTCCATCATTATTACCAAGCTTAAAAAATTTATTTATGTCTCCATTCATATGATGCAAACATCCAATATCTATGATCCAATCAATTCTCTTTTCAACTTGCAAAACTAGGAGTTTCTCTTCTTTGACTTTTTTTTTATTGTAGATTTTTCTTCTTGTATAGCTACAAATCCTAATTCATCATCACTTTCACTTTGAAAGTTCTTTCTTTGAACTCATCATCTTTATTTGCATACGAATAATCTCTAGGCCTTCTAAGCTTGAAATTCTTCTTATACTTTTCTCTCTTTTTGGAGACTTATAAGCATAATGACCAAATTCATTGCAAGTCCAACATATAAAAATTCTCTTACCATTTGGTTCTCTTCTTACAAGAAGTGAAATTCCTTCTTAAATTTTTCTATCCTCCTTAGATCTAGATCAACTGCTACTAGCATAGTCTCCACTAGTGCTTCCACTTCTTGACAAGGAAGGGCAAACACTTAATACACAAAAGGTTATTTCTACTCTCGGTAATTATCCAAATTTCTTTAAGCTTACATCCTCTCCTTCCAACATTTAAAAAAGAGTCTCTCTAGTAAACTTCTCAATACAAGGTCTCACTTGTTCAATCATCTACATTATTTGTTTGAATGGTGGGGTAAAAGTTTTCAAAATATTCCATATGATCTCATCTTCATCTTTAGATCATTTGCAAGATTTAAATATAGTTTCTTATAGATTCATCTTCCATCACTTTAGCATCATGAAACAAACATATCCAATTTTGTAGTCTGATTCTTTTAGCATGCTTATCACCTTCAAAAGTAGATTATAGACCTATCCAAATATTATGAGATGTTTCTAAGGATTTTACCTAACTCTATTCATTTTTAGGAAGAGCTAATAGTAATGTTTCTTTAACAAGCATATTGCACATAAAATAATCTCTTTTAGCTTTAGTACATTTTTCAAGTTTTCTTTCCATTCTTTGTCATTAGCCAATATCTTTGACCCATGCATAGTAAATGAATCTTCATCTTTTCCTTCCATCTATCATAGTTAAATCCATCAAATTTAGGATTTTCTTTTCAAAAGTGACCCACCATTGATCTCTTTAAGCTATTAATCTTTTCCTTGAAGGACCTGATGCTCTGATAACAATTGTTAGAAAGTAAAGTCTACCAAGATAACTAAGAGGGGGAGGGGTGTAATGCCCTACCTAGAGATCCTTGGAACACAAGGATAAAACATGTGTTGATTAATTTTTTTCTTAAGATATTTTACTTATCAACAACATAAGGTAACCAAGTGTAAGAGTGAGGCATCAAAACAAGAGGATAAGAATAGGGAAGATGGAAAGACTTGCATGTTCACCTAAACCAATAGAAGTCTTAAAATAACTTCCAAAGATCTCCAAGATCTAAATCACAACTCACAAATCAAAGATCATGTGAATCATGAGAATATACCAAGGGGATGTTCTCTTTCAAACCAAAAGTAAAAGCTCCTAATATGCTTAGACCTACAAGTCCATATCCACTAAACATATCCTAATCAAGAATCACAAGCAGAGACCTCATGCAAAAGATGAGGGCTCAAAATTACAACCCCTCATCTACCAAATACCATTCTAAAAGATAAATGATGACTCCTAAAATTTGGCTAAGTCTGAATTTATGAAACCCTAAAATTTCCTAGAATCTTTATCTTAACTCGAAGAGGTTTGGAACCTATTACAAATGAATCATTGCATATATTAAAATATATCTTAAGTATAAGTTTATGTAACTTAAATGATATATTTTAAACCACATAGAATATCTATTTTGAATTAGGAAGGTGTGAAACCCAATAAGGTGTCCAAAACCAACTTCCAAATTTTCCTCAGCCAAGCCTAAATACCCACTATTTCTTGCATGAGGAAACACTTGTCTCCAATCTTGCATGGGACTTTGCATCACTACATGCAAGAAAGTGCATTTCTCCAAATTAGGAAGTGTTTTCCTCTGCATGGGATTCATCACGCCACATGAGGAACTACATAGGTGCATGCAAGGAAGTGCACATACCATGTGAGGAAGCTCTCATGCCATGAAAGACTTCATTCCTTTGCATGAGGAAGTACATGCTCACGTGAGGAAGTAGATTCTCACGTGAGAAACTATCCTTCTCATGCAAGAAAACAACTGACAACATGACCAAAAGGTAAAGGAAAAGGTGTAAAAACATGAAACTTGTATTGGATACAATTGATTAATTGTGTGTTGTCCTTGATGTTACACAAATGTCATATCAATTGACACTCAGTGCATGCCGAGCTCACTTGGTTAGTGAAGACAATTTTCCTAGTCTGCCGAGCATTCTCAAGTTTACTTTGTGTAGAAGGCTGTATCTATCGAGCTCACTCGGGTGTCAAAGAAAGTTATACAAAAAAGAGTACTAACCAAGCTCACTTAGTCAACAAAGGAAAATTTGAATAGAGTTAGTGTTAACCGAGTTCACTCAGTTGACAAAGAAATTTTTTAAGTTCATAGTGTTAACCAAGCATCTATTGTTTAACATAGGAAATTGCTTTAGAATCAACTTCTACTGAGTTGGGTCGACTACCAAAGGATTTTATTATTTTGGCATGAAAAGATTAATTATTTTACCTATTGATTCTAGTTGACTAAGGTGATGAATATTGGTTATTCTAATTTGTATTTGAGCCAACTTGACAATCTGAAAGGTATAAGCAAAAGGACAAGTTGTGGTTTCAAAGTATGTATGCAAGTTGAATGAGTTGAAAGAGATAAGAAGAGGAAGAAAACTTGAAGGATAAGAAGGTATCCTTGTGGAGCAGAAAAGTGTTATTCGATCAGGCAAGATCAAGTATGAGCCAGAATAGAGATCTGTAATCAATAATTTAGTTGCATCACAATCAGGTCATTTCATTATTACTTTCTAACCATTGTAGCAGTGATCTAAAATCTCTTAACAGAGTTAGTTTAACAACCATTTGTAAATCCTCTAACAAGGTGGAAATTCTATTGAATTTTCTCTAGACCTTTTGCAAGGCCACTCCTAAAAGGGTGATTAAATCATTTAATAGGGTCACACCTAACAGTGTGTTTTGTAACCTTTAAAAAGGTTGGCTCCTAACAAGGCTCACTCTAGAAGAGTGAAAAACAATAACTAGTTACATTGGTAGTTTTTCACAAATTGGGTTTCCACGTTAAATTCTGGTGTCTCATGTGTTCATGTTATTTAATTCATACTTGCAAGTAAGTATTGTGTAGGCGTACCAAAAGTGCATGCATTTTTTCAAAAAAATAAAAATAAAAGGAGATTTTTTGATTTATTTGTTTTCAAAACTTTTTAAAAAAATGATGAAATGACATTTTTTAAACAATAAAGCACTTTTGTTTTTAAAACCTTCTTTTTGGAAAAAAAATAAATCATCTTTCCTTGGGAAGCGTGCTCAATTTTGGGGGCAAATATTTTTTGCCTCAAATTTCAACTGTGTCCAAATTGGACAAATTTTATATGGAAATAGGGGTTTTTGGGTGCTATGAATGCAACGGTGAGGTCCATTTGGGCTCAAAATGTACCAAAAAAAAGATCGCTCCAAATCCAATACAAAATAACTTTAAAAACTGAAACCCTCTGAAATAAAAAAGCATAGATTTGAAAACCAAGATTTTTTTTTCATAAATTGAATAGGCGCATGAAGATCTGGAGCTTTGATACCATGTTGAAGTTGATGAAAGATCAACTAGACAGCTCCCAAGAATCACCTACATGCAAATACCTGTCATAGAAAGAGAAGCAAAAAGCTATGGAGGCAAGAATTGATAGATCCATAGATGAGGCATTCTTGAGGAGCAAAAAAGAGATTGCAATTATCAAAAGTGAATGAATAAGATTAAAAAGAGATCAATTCTTATAAAAGGAGATCGAAACCCAAAAATGGTAACCTAAAGCCTAAAAAAGCTAGGTTGCATATTATAATTAATATAAAATATTAATTATATGTACCTATGAAATAGCTTAAGAAAAATAGAGTAATAGGCAACTTATTTAATTAAATCAAAGTGATTTAATTAATAACTATAAACAAATAATTACTCTAATAGAAGAAGATATTGATTACGGTGAAACTTTTCCCCCTGTTGCAAGATTAGAATGTGTTAGGACTTTACTAGCTTATGTAGCTCACAAAGAATTCAAAATTTATCAAATGGACGTTAAATCTACATTTTTGAATGGAATTCTTGATGAGGAAGTTTACATTGAACAACTAGAAGGTTTTGTTGATCTAGAAAAAAGGGACATGGTCTACAAATTACACAAAGCCCTATATGGTCTCAAACAAGCTCCTAGAGCCTAGTATGAAAGACTACATAACTATTTGATACAGATTGGTTTTCAAAGATCAAATGATAATAATAGCCTATGCATTAAGGAAGGACTAGATAAGAAGATTGTATTGGTAGAAATATTTGTGGATGATATTCTATTCATAGGAAATGATGACTTATGCAAAGCATTTTCAAAACAAATGAATAAAGAATTTGAAATGTCCGTGTTTGGTGAAATAAAATTCTTTGTTGGATTGCAGATATATCAGAATAGAAATGGTATCTATATCACTCAATCTAAGTACATCAAAGAAATACTCAAGAAATTTGGAATGGAGGATTCAAAACTAGTTGGAACCCCCATGTATACTGGACTTAAGCTTGCAAGAGATGATGACTCCAAAGAAATAGATTAGACCTTATATAGATCAATGATTGGGAAATTATAGTATGTGGTACATACATGGCCTGATATTGCCTTAACAATTGGGATAGTGGCTAGATTCTCAACTAAACCCAAAGAAAACCAAATGATGGTAATAAAAATAATCTTGAGATTTCTGAAAGGTACTGAAGACTATGGCTTATGGTACAAACTTGGAGTTAACCTTGACCTAAAAGTATTTACTGATGCTGATTGGGCAGGAAATCTTGATGATAGAAAGAGCACCAGTGGTGGAGCATTCTTTCTTGGTAAAAGGCTAGTATCTTGTACAAGCAAGAAGCAAAATTGCACATCACAATCTATAGCAGAAGCAAAATATGTAGTAGCAATAGTGAATTGCTCTAACATTGTTTGGTTCAAATGGTTGTTGGAAGGAATGAAGGTTGAAATCAAAGAGCCAATAATGATGTATTCTGATAACACTAGTGCAATCAACATATCAAAGAATCCAGTGATGCATTCCAAAACAAAGCACATTGCTATCAAATATCATTTGTAAGAGAATTAGTATAGGACAAAGAAATTAGATTGGAATATGTGCATACAAAAGAACAAATTGCAGATATATTCACCAAGCCATTACCTAAGGATGCATTTTTGTATCTTAGAGGTAAGCTAGGGCTCATTCCTCTATCTGAAGCTCACTAAACAAAGTTTAGTGATGCATCAACAAGAACCAAGTTGAAGATCAATAGTTGATGTATTATTGACAAGGACATATTGCAGATGAATTTGTACTCAAGGTACATTAATACTAATCAAAATTGTCTTTGGCATGTGTTGTCAAAGAGGGAGAAGTTTACTATCATATATTTCTAAAATTTTGCAAAGGGAGAAGTTAAGAAGTTCATTCACAGAGGGAGAATACTTTAGGAGAAGTTTTCTACATAAAATCAAAGAGGGAGAAATTTTCTGAAAGAGGGAGTCTTGTTCTCAAAATTTCATTTTGCTATGACATGTGTTGCCATCAATGCCGAAGAGGGAGATTGTTGGATATAATTGATTAATTGTGTGTTATCCTTGATGTTACACAAATATCATATCAGTTGACAATCAGTGCATACCAAGCTCACTTGGTCAGTAAAGACCATTTTCCTAGTCTACTGAGCATTCTTGATCTTACTCTCTATAGAAGGTAGTATCTACCAAGCTCACTTGGGCACCAAAGAAAGTTATGCAGAAAAGAGTGTTAACTGAGCTCACTTGGTCAACAAAGGAAAAGTTGAACAGAGTCAGTGTTAACTGAGTTCACTTGGTTGACAAAGCAATTTTGTAATTTCATAGTGTTAACTGAGCATCTGTTTGTTAAAACAAGAAATTGCTTCAGAATTAGTTTCTACTAAGCTGGGTCAGCTACCAAAAGATTTTTCTTATTTTGGCATGAAAAGCTTAATTATTTTATCTATTGATTCTAGTCATCTGAGGTGATGAATATTGGTTATTCTAATTTGTATTTGAGCCAACTTGACAATCTAGAAGTTATAAGTAAAAGGTCAAGTTGTGATTTCAAAGTATGTATGCAAGTTGAATGAGTTGAAAGAGATAAGAAGAGGAAGTGAACTTGAAGGATAAGTAGGTATACTTGTGGAGAAAAAAAGTTTTATATGATTAGGAAGGATCACGTATGAACCAGAATAGAGATCTGTAATCAGCAATTTAGTTGAATCACAATCAGGTTATTTCATTGTTACTTTCTAACCATTGTAGTAGTGATCTAAAATCTCTTAACAAATTTGGTTTAACAACCATTTGTAAATCCTCTAACAAGGTGGAAATTCCATTGAATTTTTTTAAGACCTTTTACATGGTCACTCCTAATAGGGTGATTAAATCTTTTAACACGGTTACACGTAATAGTGTGTTTTGTAATCTTTAACAGGTCTGGCTCCTAACAAGGCTCACTTCAAAAGAGTGAAAAATAATAATTAATTACATTGGTAGTTTTTCCCAAATTGGGTTTCCATGTTAAATCCTGGTGTCTCATGTGTTAATGTTATTTATTTCATGCTTGCAAGTAATTACTAATAATATCTTAAGATTTGCTAAAATAATTCACACTTTGTATTTACCAAGTTACAACAATTCCTGTATTTTTACCGAGTATCAACAGTAATTAGTTTTATTAGTTTGAATTCTAATTGACATCTAAGGGATCCAGGATTTTTTAAAGTAGTAACTGATTCAACCCTCCCCTCTCAGTTAATCCTCTTATATTTCCAATAACCTCCACATTGGGGAGTACCAAATCCATGTAAATCAAGGAATAATCACTTAACAGAATAAGAGATAAGACAACAAGAAATAGGAAGGTAAAAATATTTGTCCATTTAATCCATAAAAATATAAGAAAGAACATGTGGAAAGCAACATCGCAATGCACATGCATGGTTCATAAACTAAACATCATATGAAGGTAAGCATAAAAATCTAGGCACCAACACAACTAAATTTTTTTCTCAACTCCTCCCAACCATAATAGCATCATGAGACCTCAAAGACCCTAGCCATCCCTCAAGCATAACATCCCAAACTGCCAACTAAATAGTCAGAGCTATCTTATGAGGGTTTTACCACTACAAAAGTAACTATCATCATAAAAACAAGAAGATCTAACATGCTAATCCATCAAAGCATAAATACTCCAACTAGTAGTGAATCACATCATCTAACCATATGCTAAAACATAATAATAAAGGAATGCATCAATGAAACTAGCATTATCTAAAAATGATATCCAAGCATTCCGATTAAAACATAAATCACAAGGAAAGATACTTCAGAAACTTGAATATACCAAGTGAAACATCAAGCATCGGTCTCAATTGGAAATAGACCATCTTTGTACATTGGTCCCTAGCAGTGGTATAGGTAGCTACACCTCCCAACCATGTGGAACCCATAGGCCCACTCCTACTATGCTATTGAAGATAATGATCCAACCAAAACCACACATAAAACACATATGTCCATGGCTAACACTCATGCTAGACAATAAATAGGACTAGAACAAAGATCATGAGCCAATACATTTACAAGTCTTGGTCAGATGTTCTATGGGTCAACTATGTAGAGACTATAATGGAGAGTAATATGATTAGTACTCCCAAGCTAAACCTCATGTAGAAACTCTCTCAAGGTAATCCCTTGAAGGCCATCACACTAGTCCATAAACACTCTTAAGGTACTCCATTGGAGACCATCACTGAGTGTTCTCAAAATCAAACAGTAAGACACTCACCCTTAGATAAATCGTATAGGCATCACATTTTAATTATCTTAGTTTTATTACCTAGTTTATTTCTTTAGTTATCACTTAGAAACTTCTTCACGCCAACCTAGGAAATAGTCAACAAGGTTGCGAGAGAAGCCCCTCCACGGTGCTACCCTACATACCCATGCTCATCACAAATGAGTGCCCGTAGGCAATGTATATTCCCAACCCAACCTCAATGAACATAACTCTACCAGAGTCACCTAGGAGTTTGAGTCTCATAAGAATTGACAAATGTACACACATGTACTTGTGTGTGGGCACACCGACTCCATGAAGATCATAGCAAATAAGGACTAGATGAGAACACAAGCAAAATACCAAGTATAACATAATCACTCCACCAACCTATATCTAGGAGCATAGATTCTACATGAATCCCAATGAGCAATAAATCACCAAGCATCATGAACTCACTCAACTAACCTAAATTTGGGAGTATGGATTCTACACAAATCTCAACAATGCAAAAAAATACTACACTTCATGAGTTCACTCAACCGACCTAAATTTGGGAGATGGATGTGACACACATCCCAATGAAAACATAAAGATATAATAGTGGTCAAATAGAAATCCTATGGATAATATAAATCCATGACCAACACCATGCCAAGAAAACTTAAGAAAACTAGGTGGCACACAAATCGAGGCAAAAACCTCAAAAAAACCAATGTTGATGAAAATCAACAAAAATAAAACCCATTCTACCCTTGGGAAAATGAGCCACAAATATCTAATAAAAAACAAGTTTGAACACTGTATGCAAAAAATACTAACATAATGGTGTGAAACCTCTAACTTCCATCCCAAAAAAATAGGGAAATGCTCAGACTTGCCCAACTGGGTAGAGCTAACACTCAGAAATAGAGGAGAACAATGGTTCCTAACCTTCAAACAAATGGCTATAGAAAATAAAAGTAGAGATGGAGCTGAAATAGTAAAATAGGAGAGCCCTACCTAATAGCCAAAAGGGAAAATATGAGAATCTAAACAATAAAATAAAACCTTTGTAGAAACTATAAAAAATCATGGCAATCCAAGGTCTCCCTGAGCTAGATCCAACGATACCATCCTCATGATGATCCCATGCCCATAGCTCTGACAATGAACATAACAATATTTCCTCTTGAAGAAGATTTGGAATTTGCTCTCCAATTTCTTATTTTAAAAAGTGAGAAGTGAGGAATAAAACTCTTTTTTGGATATATTTATTCACTTTTCAAGTGAATGAAGGATTAAGGTTATTAACCAGATCACCTAGTTAAACCCAAAGTCCACCCAAATGAAAATAGGCTATTCCATGTAATTGAAATTCAACTATGACAAAGCTACCAGGAATTAATTTAAATAAGATAAAGCCTAAAAATTCCCTTAAACCAAAATCATAGAATTCTTTACTAACTTTCACAACAATTGCGAACCTCTAAATGCATAGACACACTGATAGGTCTAATCACATAGTGCAAATGAGTCTGTATTTATTAAATCACTAGAGGATTTAATTTAAACAACTAAATAGGATACATCAACCATACATGGATGACATTGGCTAGATATGAATAGTTGAATCATTAACTCTACGTGCCACTACTAGGGACATAAATCTTACACACTGAATAACACAATAAAGTGCAATTGCATATAATAATATATCCAAAGCAATAAATCAATTAAATCATGTATTTGCATAAAATACCTGAAATGAACAAGGTAATATCCATAGCACATAACCAATGAATACAACATGGACAATTCATATCTAATTATTTGAGCATTTAATAATGGTTGTTTAAACAACATGAAAACGCACTTAAAACACACAAGTGAACATGATCAAATACATGGTCCTAACCACTACTATAGGAACCTAGTTCAGTGTAACAAGATAATAATAAATAGTGCCATCTCTACACACATCTCAAGGTAATCACAAAACAACATCATGATAGTAGATCAATCCTAGTAAACACTAGCACCAACTTTAGTGAAATCATATAACACATCATAATCTCATAAATCAACCATAAGCATAATCAAAGCAATTGATACAATAACATAAATCTCATCACCTCAAGGGTGTAGACCACTCATGGTCCCAATCATGATCACTTCACAAACAAAGATTAAAAAGGTTGCATCCATCAGGATGACTTACAAAAATCAAATGGGAGAGACACTAAAAGGGGGGTGAACCAATCATCCAATAATTAGAACATTTATCAACCTTATTAATTTTTAATCATGTGAAAAATATAACCACCAACGATAAGAAGATACACATACATGATAACACTAGATATGTTAACTAAAGAAACCCTTAATTAGAGGGAAAACCTTGGTGGGAATGGTACCCACAAAATAATGTACTAATATAAAAGTTTCTTGTAAGAGGATGGAATTTTTTAGGATCTAATGAAATACATTCAATACATATGAGTCCCTATTATGAGACTTTGAATCCTTGTTAGGAGATTCCAACCCTGTTAGGAGTTTTGCCAACCTTATTAGGAGTTATGCCAACCTTGTTACGAGTTGTAGAAGGAAGATGGACCCACTATCCAAATAGCTTTAGGGGCAAGACCATTGAACTCACTATCCAACTAGTCTTTGTATTATTCATCATAGAATAATAGAAATGAATGATTTTAACTCCTTCTCTATCCTCTTGACTAGACTAATCTTCTTCTAATCTCAATATTAGATCACCAACTTCACATTCAGATAATCCCTTGGATTGATTACATGCATTTACCAACTTTACATATTACTTTCTCAATACCAAAATGACACAGACTCTTCATCATGAGGAAAATTACCTTCCTTTATACCACATCCTAAAAATAATTACTTTAGTTAGCCTTGAGGCTTTACCAATTAATTATAATAGGACCTCATTAAGATATTACAATCATTTTACAATTACATAACATTGTCAACTCACACTCTTTCCAACTTCTCACATGTGCAACCTCTGACCACTATTTGTCCAAATTTTCTTATCCAAATTTTATCTCTATTACGAGATACAATCCAACAAACAAAAACTACATATTAGGTATTCTGTCTACACATTGTCCTTTGTAAATCTTTAATAACTTCAACATGTCTTCAACTTTGTGTACACACACTTTTCCATAGAACTAGGATACAATGTAGAAAACATCCTTAACTATGCTTGACTTGATCATCAATATGAACTCTATATGATCTTTCTCTCTATCTTCTACTTTTCCAGTCTTCACAAAAATAATATTATGTTGACATCAATGACAAACATAGTCATGAATACAACATGTTAATCATGCTAACCATCTCTCCAATGTTTAGGATACTCCCCCAAAGGAATACCACCAACATTTATGCTAACAATAACTACTTACCAAGTATAATATAACTACCTATCAATGATCTAATCAAACTAAATTTAAAATTTACCAGCATGTTCTTTTTCTTTCTATCTAGACTTTCATAGTGTGCATAAAGTACAGTTTCCAGTATTCTCTTTAGTTTCTTATATGTTTTGGTATTTAAAAATCAATTAATAATTAATTTATGTAGTCAAACAAGAAAAATATAATAAAGTACATTTTATTTTTCAATTAAAAGGGATCAATAAAATGGATCTACATTTAAACTAGACAGACATTTGTGTCATCATCAAAACATTTATTTATAGTTAGAAATCAATCAACTAATCTAGCCTAATGAAAGATGACTATAACAATATAATAAAATGTTCTTACACACAAGATATATGTTTAAATATTAGACATAAATACTCAAGGAGATTGGGTTTCAAATTATTATATTTCAAAATCCTAATTTTATACATAGATATAAAAATTTCCTCAATTTGCACCATCAAATTTTGAGTGTATTCAAATTCCAATTTTGTCATTCTATTTTAACTACACTTAAATTTTTTGAAACAATTAATCAAAGTATATCATTTTTATAATGAGAAACAATCCGTGCATCACTAGAATCACTATGTATGTTAATATTCATTTATATCAGTTATAGCTACTAACTAAATTTAAGACTAGGTCTAAAAAGCAATAATTGATGTCACTTAATTTAGAAGTCACCCATGAACATCACACACTAAAAAAAAAATCAAATTTGAGAAAAGTATGCCACTCTTTACTATTGAAAACTTTCAAAATAAGAATCAATTTTAGAAATATTTACAATAATAGAGAGGTGGGGGGTGTGAATCAGTTACTCAAGGTCCATAAGTACCATTTGAACAATTAAACATAAGACATTTACTATTCTTCTTATCCTACTGATGCTTGGTCTCTATTGTATTGAGAAAATTACTTCTTAAACATAACATGATTTTTTGAATGAAAAAATTATCAAATATAAAAAAATATAAAAATTCAAGAAAAGTTTGACATTGGGATTTTTATGTAGAAACCCAATTTGGGAAAAATCACTAGCAACATGTTACCACTTTTTTCACTCTTTTGAAGTAAGCTCAATTAGGAGCCAACCTTGCTAAAGCTTTACAATACACACTTTTAAATGTGACATAGTTAGAGGATTTAATTTCCCTATTAGGAGTCACCTTGTCAGAGGACTTTGATCATTCTATTTAGAAAGTCACCTTGTTAAAGGATCTACATAGACTGTTAAGTCTTTCAAATGACTATTAAGTCAACCTCTATAAAAAGGATTTCAAAACAAATTGTTTACAATGTCTAGAAAGAAAATAGTAGGCTTTTGATTTGTATAATTACAACTCACTTTGCAAGTTCATATCACTATTTGGTCGATGTGTTGATTTACTGATAAGCTTCCCATTGTAATCTTTTTTCTTGATTTGCTTGGAAACCCTCAAGAATCAATCTTCTCCTTTCAGAAAAACATAAGCCATATGCTCAAACTCACTTATCAATATCAACACCATATGCGCAAGAAATCTCTTTATGCTTCATTTTCACTCTTACACACTTGTGTTCACCCTTGTGCATCTCTAATCCACCTTTCTCTATGTGCTTCTTTCTCTCTCTAAGTTTGGCTTTGTACCTCCATAAATAGGTAATTATTTCTTTATCATTTTCCACAATCACCATAGATCTTAGGGTTTAAGATTGTCTTCAACATGATTCATTGTATATGTCCACTGTCTTGATCATCCTTTAGAAACTTCTCTAGAATCTTTCTATTAGGTCTTTACCTAATCCTCACCTTGAATTTAATGATCCAACTCATGAATCTTATCTTCAACATGGTTTTCATTTCCCAAGAAATCAACTAAGTCTACTAGATTTCACGATTTCCCCCAATTCATTCTCGACATTGTTACTTGATAGTCTCTAAATTTTGACACTCGATCATCACATAATTACTCAATCATTATAAGACATTTTGCTTGGCATCAACTACCTTTCTTGGTCGATACTAATGCTTGGTCAACACTAGATTTTCTCGACACTTACTATGGCTCGGTTGACACTAGCATCACTCAACATTCCTTAACCTTTTACTCTATTTCTCAACTTAGCTTAACTTTCTTGATATAAAAATTCACTTTTCTTTATCAAATTCTATCTAATCAAATTTCCATTGTAGCTTCCTTTTCATAACTCAACATTTCCTCTAGGTGCTATTGTTATGAGAAATTTTCCAAATCCTCTTCATCAATCAAATAGATATGACATTTAGATTAGATAGCAATATGTCTTATCAATAGATTTGACATTAGTGACAAGAAAACAATTGTTCCAATTGTAAGTTTCCAACAATATCCCTCCATGGCATTGATGGAAACATCTCAATATTAGCAACAACTTAAATAATTAGTATATCCAACTTTGTTACCATACAATGCAAAAGATTTCACTATCATGAGTAATCAATATGCTTAGTTTCATTTTGAATCTCTTTACTGCTTTTCTCCCTCTAAAATAATAGATCTCCCTCTTTGATACATCTCTCCCTCTATTTATATTCTTTTTTTTTTTTTTTTTTCATATTCTCCCTTTTTTGAACTTTGTATGCTTCCCTCTTTGTATATTTATTCTTCTTTTGTATATTCTCCCTCTTTGACAACAATTCCAAGAAACTTAGCTTTCTTACCTAGAATCTCTTCATCCATCTAAATTATGTAGATATTTGCATGTCTGGTTGATTTCTGTCATTTGTTAATGACTTATCTATTATGTTCTACTTGTCTATCTACCTTAGGTATTTCACAAAGTAAAGTTGTTTTGCATCAATGTGTGAGATATTTTTATTAGCACATTTGATGTAATGCATCTTGTCTCCTTAAGTAGCTATGTTTAGGGGAATCAACCCCAATTTACCTCTAATATATTTATGAGAATCTTTAGGTAAGGCTTTAGTGAATATGTCAGCAATTTTTTGTTTGGTGTGCACATATTCTAACTTCACTTCTTTATCATGAACTAGTTCCCTCAAGTATGATACTTGATAGCAATGTGCTTTGTCTTAGTGTGCATCACTAGATTGTTTGAAATGCTAATAGAACTTATATTATCACAATAGATAGCTACTAGATTTGTAATTTCTTTTTTCATACCTTTGAGTAATTGCTTTATCTACATACTCAGCTTTAGCTGTTGATTGGGAAATACAATTCTATTTCTTTCTTCTCCATGACACCAATCTCTCTCCTAGAAAGAATGTACCTCCACTAGTTCTTTTCCTTCATCAATATTTCTTGCCCAATTAGAGTCAGTAAATACCTTCAATTAAAATCTATAACTTCTCTTCTAATATAATCCATAGTCTTTTGTACCTTTTAGATATCTCATTATCCTTTTCACTTCCATCATGTGATTCTCTTTAGGATTTGCTGAAAATCTAGAAACTATCCAAACTACTAATGCAATATCAGGTCTTCTGTGAACAACATACTATAATTTTCCAATCATAGATCTTTATAATGCTTGGTTCACATTAGAAGAATCATCATTCTTAGATAGATTATGTCCTATAGACATAGGTGTGCTCACATGCCTTGAATCCTCAATACGAAAAGTCTTTAGTATCTCCTTGATGTATTTGGATTGACTAATGAATATTCCAAACTTCATTTGACATACTTGTAATCCAGCAAAGAATTTGATTTGAAAAAACATAGGCATTTAAAATTCCTTCTTCATTTCATCAATAAATGATTTGCATAATGCTTTGCTTCCTCCAAATATGATGTCATCAACAAATATTTAAGATAGTAGTACTTCATTGTTCTTATCATTCTTCAAATATACATTACTATTATCATTTGTCCTTTCAAAACCAATCTTTACCAAATAATTATGTAGTCTTACATACCATGCTCTTGGGGCTTCTTTAATTCCATAAAGGGCTTTGTTTAGTTTACATACCATATTCTTCTTGTCTGGATCTACAAATCATTTAGGTTGTTCAATGTACACTTCTTCCTCAAGTATAACATTCAAAAATATAGATTTGACATCCATTTGATATACCTTGAAATTCTTGTAGGCTAAATATGTAAGCAAAGTTTTGGCTCCTTCAAGTCTTGTCATAGAGAAAAAGTTTTCCCATAATCAACTCCTTCTTCTTGAGCATATCCTTTGCATACTAGTCTTGCCTTGTTTCTTGTTACTTCTCCATTTTCATTGAGCTTATTCCTAAAAATCCATTTTATTCCAGTAATATTTTTGTCTTTAGGCCTTGGCACTAAAGTCTAACTAATGTTCTTCTCACTCTAGTCAATTTTCTCATTCATTGCTGGGATCCAATCTTCATTTTCTAAATCCAATCTTCATTGTATAAAGCATATTTTATTGATTTGGGATCAAATTCACAGACTAAACATGTACCATCTTTGAATCTTTTCCTTTTCATAACACTTGATTCAACATTACTAATGATTTATTTAGGTTTGTGATGTCTTCTTACAAAATTTTCTAGCATAGTTGGTTTCCTTTTATACTTTTATAGGTTCATCTTGAAAATTAATCTCAAGCTCATTTGCTCTTTCTTGTTGAGGTTTCGATCCAATTTCTATATGCTCGACATTTTATATTTGATAGTCAAAATTGCGTGTCTCTAAATTGACATCTTTTGTCTATTACTTCACACCAAATCTTTGCTACTCGACATTATGGAGTTTCACTTCATCATTTCTTGTTTGTTGGGAAATTGTAACTTGATTTTCTTGTTTATTTGGAGTGCTAGGAGCACCATCATCCATATAGATGAATGCACTATATTCTTCAAGTTCTTCATTGCATGAAATGTCACTTCTTTATGCAAACTCATCAACTTTCATATTTTCATTTTCCACAACTTTGTTAGTGTTAGAGTTCAAACACTTGTAAGATTTACTCTTGGTATAATATCCTAGAAATATACCTTCATCACTTGTTTTATCAATTTTTCCATTCCTACTATCAATTATATAGAATTTACTTCAAAAGATATTAAAATATTTGACTTTAGGAGCATATCCATACCATAGTTCAAAAGTGTAGCATTCTTACCTTTCTTGACTTGTACTATATTTAGGATATAGATGTACTCTATTTAGGATATAGACAACAATACTAACAACTTCTCGCCAATATTTCTTTGATGCATTCTTCTCTATCATTAATGTTCTTGCACAATCCATTATTGATCTATTTCTCCTTTTAACTATCCTATTTTTAGGTGGGGTCCATGGTTGTGACATCTATCTTTTAATTTGTTTACAATTGCAGAATGTATTGAACTCATTTGAATTGAATTCACTCAAGAACTTAATAATCTTCCCTATTTCTTTTTCAACTCTTCCTAGATATCACTTGAATAATTGAAAAACATCATATTTATCTTTAAGGAACATCACAATCATCATCCTATAGTATTCATCAACAAATATAATGAAATAATTATCTCCAATATTTCTTTGAACATCAATAGATCCACATAGGTCAGTATAAACCAATTCCAAAATATCAACTAGAAGTCTATGTTTTTCTCTTAAGACTAGACTTGGTCATTTTCCCAATTGACAATTTGACATTGTTTACACATAGAATTGTTAGACTTCTTTAGTTTAGGTAATGCTCTTACTTTATTCATCTTAGTAATATTCACCAAATTGTCAAAGTTCACATGATATAACCTCTTGTGCCATAACCATACATCTTATTGTTGTGCAAACAAACACATATCATTAGATAAATCTAGATAGAACAAGTTACGTCTTGTTTGATCACCACTTCCAATTAGGTTACCATCAACATCATATATCTTGGCCTTCCTATTATGGAATTCAACTCTGTGACCGAATTTGTTTAGGTATGAAATATTAGACAAGTTATAGTTAAGTCCTTCAACCCAATAAATATTGTCACATTTTATCTTGTCAGTCATTTGAATAATACATATAATTTTACAACACATGGGATATAATTACCAAATTTAACACATCCACCTTTTTATGGACCAATATCCTCAAATCTCAATTTATCACCAGTCATATGATTGGAGCCTCCACTATCAATTATGCATTTGTCACTTATATATATATATATATATATATATATATATATATATATATATATATATATATATATATGAGATTAATGTAGTTTTCTTATCTTCATCAGAATCTTCTTTCATAGCAATATAGACAACTTCACCATCATTAATTTCATATTCATTGTCAGTTTCATATTCAACAATATAACAATATTTCTTACCATTGTCACCTTTGTTTCTCTTGTAGTCTTTATTATCTTTTCTTCCTTTGTACTTGCTTTCCTTCCTTTCTTCATCATCCTCTTTGCTAGGACACCTAGTAGCAATATGACCATCATCTTTGCATGAAAAAATAAATAAATATAGTTTACCTTTGTATTTACCTCTTCCTCTTCCAAATCATTTTTCAATAAGGGCTTCAAGTTCACCAATCTCATCATCAAAACTATCACTGTTATTCTTCACATATTTTCCTTTCTTTTTTATAAGAACCAATTATGAATTAAAGGAAGATGCAATGGTATTAGGTGTGTAGTTATCAAATTTAGACATTTTGAATGGAACAAGTCTTCTAATTACACCTTCCAAGGTTAAAGTGTTACCTGGTGTGCATCTTAGTTCTTGAATTTTAGAAACTCTAATGACATACATAGGGATTAGAGTCCTCAATACCTTTCTTATTACTATTTCATCTTTGGTTTCTCCATTTGCACCACAAATAGCAATAAAAACCTCTTTGACTTTTGTACAATATTGTGCTATAATCTCAACCTTCCATCGTTTTCATGTCATCAAATTTACCTCTTAGGATCTCTAATTTAGCTCTCAAGATATTGTCATCACCTCCATATATGGTTTTAAATTTTTCCCACATATTCTTTTCAATATCACAATCTTTTACATCATCAAACTTGACATAGCTTAGGGCTAAGGTAATGTCCAACATTGCTTGATTGTGATCTTGCTTTTTCTTTAGTTGTTGAGCTGCCAGAGGAGTAGTTGTTACTTTCACATACTCATTGTCCAATTTTTTTATAGTGGTACCAATGATACTAAATATGTGCAACCTCATCATGGTTTGTCATGCAAGAAGGTTCTCCTTGTTTAGCTTTGGTATATCTCTCTTATGACTCATGATCTTAGGATTTAAGTACCTTCAAACTTTTCTCTATAAGCACTATGCTCTAATACCAATTGTTAGAAATGTTTAGAATAACTAAGAGGGGGGGTGGAGGGTGGGATGGGGTGAATTAGTTATTTAAGGCCCATAAGTACCATTTGAACAATAAAACATAAAACATTCATTGTTATTCTTATCCTGTCATTTCTCAGTTTCTATTGTACTAAGAAAATTACTGCCTCAATTATAACATGCTTTGCTGAGTGAAAACATTATCAAATGTAAAAACATATAAAAAATTCAACACAAGTTTGAAACTAGGATTTTTACATGGAAATCTAATTTGGAAAAATCATAAGCAACATGTTGCCACTTTTTCACTCTTTCAAAGTGTGCTTTGTTAGGAGCCAACCTTGTTAAAGGTTAAAAATAAACACTAT
The DNA here is from genome assembly GCA_028749045.1 of Cupressus sempervirens. Lineage (NCBI taxonomy): Eukaryota > Viridiplantae > Streptophyta > Pinopsida > Cupressales > Cupressaceae > Cupressus > Cupressus sempervirens. The sequence goes on along the minus strand of CM053787.1, from coordinate 776,972,994 downwards.
TAAATGTGACCTAGTTTGAGGATTTAATCACCCTATTAGAAGTGGACTTGTCAAAGGACTTTGATCATTCCATTTATAATGCCACCTTCTTAAAGGGTTTACATAGGCTATCAAGTCTTTCAAATGATTTTTAGGTCAACCTTTATAAAAAGGATTTCAATACAAACTGTTTACAATGACTAGAAATAAAATAATGGGCTTTTCATATATATGATTACAACTCACTTAATAAGTTTAGATCACTATTTTGTCCATGTGTCGATTGACTGATAAACTTCCCATTGTTATTTTATTCTTGATTCACTTGGCAACCCTTCAAGTAACCAATCTTCTCATTTCGATAAAACTTAAGCTATCTACTCAGAGTCACTTATCAATATCAATAACACCTATGCAAGCAATTGCATTGTGCTTCACTTTTACTCTCACACACTTGTGTTCACCCTTGTATGTCTTTGATCCACCTTTCTTTGTGTGTCTCTTCCTATCTTTAAGTTTAGCTCTATACCTTTCTAAATAGGTAATTCTTGCTTTTCTATTTTCCACAATTATCGTATATCTTAGGGTTTATGATAATGTTCAACATGATTCATTATATCTATCCACCCTCTTGATCATCCTCTAGAAATCTCTAGAATTTGTCTATTAGGTCTTTACCTAATCCTCACCTTGAATTTAATGATCCAACTCATCAATCTTATCTTGAACACAGTTTAGATTTCTTAAAAAATCAATTGATTCAGCTATATTTTATGATTTCCTCAAATTCATTCTCAACATTGTTATAATACAATCTCTAAATTTTGACACTTGGTTATCACAGAATTACTTGATCACTATAAAATTTTTGGCTCAACATAAACTATCTTTCTTGGTCGATATTAATTCTTGGTCAAAACTAGATTTTCTTGACACTTACTCTAGCTCAGTTGATGCTAGCATCACTTGACATTCCTTAACCTTTTACTCAATTACATGACTTAGCTTAACTCTCTTGATATAAAAAATCACTTTGCTTTATCAAAGTCTATCAAATCAAATATCCATTGTAGCTTCCTTTTCATAACTCAACCTTTCCTTGAGGTGCTATTATTATGAGCAATTTCTCAAATCCTCTTCATCAATCAAATAGATATGACATTAAAGATTAGATATCACTATGTCCAATCAATAGATTTGACATGAATGACAAAACAACAATTATCCCACTTGCAAGTTTCCAAGAATCAAGCCTTAGTGTATATCATTCAATTTGTTCCAATTTAGAATTATGTTTCATTAACTTAAATTTTAATTTATAACTACATCTAGATTTGTAATTTATAGCTAAATTGGTGTCATTATAGATAAATACCTCTTGGATGAAAGAAAAGAGGATAAAAACATGAATAATATAATTGATTATTAGTATTGGAGGAGGTTTTACAAAAATTTGGTAGGATGTGATAGGAAGAATTTATAAGAAACAACTGATGTATATGAGAAATATAAAGTGTTTTCAAGTTGGTAATAGGAGAAACGTGACATGGGTTATAACAATTGGGTGGTACTTCCACCTAAACAAGAGTGTAAGTGCCTTGTGCCATTAATTTTAGGTTGGTCAAAGGATATTAATGATACATCACAAATCCCCCTACTATATTCATTCCTCTGTAAACACAGGTCTTCGGATCGGTTGAAGATGGTTAAACTTTTTCATTGAGTAAATCATCTGTCCAAGCATTGAGAAATGATCTTATTCTCCCCAATGGAGCTAAATTTGAGTAGCAAAGAAAAGAGCCTAGAGATTGAGGATGAAAAGATATATCTCTAGGTAAGAACCTATCCTTTTCTTGTATTCTTATTCCTTACTCACAAATGCAGTTAGCTATTACAAAGAGATATGTAGATTGGAACACTTTGCCATCTTCCTTGCCTAATAAACTTCTCTCTAGGGCTTTTTTGAATGAATGGCTATATAATAAATGGATTAAGAAACTTGTTTTTTGTTTCTCATTTCATAGAATGATTCAAAAAGGAATTTTTATACTATTCTTCGAAGAGCCTAATGCTCAAAAACAAATTTGTTAATAGACATTTATGGAAATTGTTTTTTCAACATTTAGGGCTTTCCCTTGGTCTCTAGAAGCCATTTTGGCTGAAGTATTAGCCCTTTCTACTCCTCATTTGATGTTAGAGGGTAATCTTCCAATGTTTCTTTGGAACCTTATACCTCAATCTTTGGAGCCCCTTGACAATGTTATCAAGATTGATAGATCCTGAACTCTCCTTACACATTTAGATGCTAGGATCCTCATAGGCATTGACTTGAGATAAGAGTTCCCTAAAGAAATTATATTTTCTATTAGTAGGAGTCATGTTAATCCTACCTTATTACCTTTCTTGGTGGTCTTAATCCCTACTATATTTTTGGGAAAGAGGGACACATTAGGAAGGATTTCCCTATCCTAAAGAGACGTAACTAGAAACTGGATTGCAAGATTTGACTGGTGGAAGTACACAAAAATTTGCGGTGCCCACTATCAAGTTTAACTCTTCTCCTATGTCAAAACATTTATGTTGAAAACTAGATTCTCTATGTGGAACCTTTAAGACTTCGAGTGGGGAAATGATGCAGGAGCATCTTGGGTTACCTTGCTATCTTACTCATCATTGTTCATTTTGCATGTTATTGTTGAGTTATAATTAGTGCCAAGTTTTAGTGGTTGCCAAGCTATAGTTTTTATTGAGTTGTTTAGTATTGGCTGAGTTTCCCTGTATTGACTGAGTGCTTTGGTGGTTGAGTGCTCCTTCATGTGCCAAGTGAACCAGATTGAGTTGTGGATACTTGGCCCCTTCTTTGACCAATTTTGTCTATGATTGGTTCTTAGTTTGAGATGAATTATGTGTTTAATTTAGGTTATGAACTTAATGTAAGGATCTTATTTTGGGATATTTTCAAACCATATTGAGGCTGGGATTCTATTACATAAAGATTTAGAATAATCTATAAGATATTTTAGAAAGTATAAATAAGGGTGTTTAGGCTTAGTTTAAGCATGCTCAAGGGTGTGCAAAGTCAAGGGATCTAGAAGAGTTAGAATGAAGGATTTGTGAAAATTTTAAGTCTAGTATTTATAGATCTTGCTGGTTGTAACTCAAAAGGCCTCACAACTAGGCTTGTATGCTAAAAATTTGATGAATTAATAAAGTATTTTATGTTCCTTCTCTCCTCGGTGTTCTTTTATTTTGTTGTGTTTACTCAATAAGGTGTCTGGGTAGTTAGGTGCATGTCTTGCCCTAGCTTTTCAATTCCTCATTGCATCAAGTGGTATCAGAGATCATGGTTTATCCTTGAGGAGATTTGATCATGTGGAACCCTAAGTTGGATTTGGTTGTAGGGTGGCAAATGTAGATTTGACCTATAACTTGTAGAGCATCATGATCTTGCCGGAACCTATTTTTCAAGATGGTTTTGGGTAGAGGAAATACTAACATTTCTATTATGGACATGTTAAGACAAATTGCAACTAGATTAGATGTTGTAGAGACTACCCAGAGGAGATAAGAACATCTTGGTGATGTAAGTGATGAAGAAACAATGATACTAAACCCTAATCTAGTCACTGAGGAAGATCAAGATAGGGAATATTAATGAGAATATTGTCTAGGGCACATTTAGTCTATTGTGGAAGTTTTTCCTTATGATAAAAATTGGATACTATTGGTAATTAGAATTTTCTTCACATAAATAATTTACAAGATGAATAAAAAATGCCCAAACTTGAAGACAAAATATAACCAATAGTTGGATTGCATTGCAATAGAATTATGCAAGCACCCTCTAAATCTTATAGGGTACAACTTACCAATTAAATAGATATTGAATGTATTTAATAGATGATTTTAACCTAAAAGAGAAGGTTTCCTTCACTATCCTTAGACAGGGGGATAACCAAACAAACAACAATAAAGTAAATCAAATGTTCCATTAGCAAAGGAAATTCACAGTTTTCCCATAAATGACTATTCAAGGAAAATATAAAATAGATAGATTATCTAGTTATACACAATATATGCACCTAGCAATAGAAAGAGATTTCATAGTTCAATATTGATTTAATAATAAATCAATAGAGAACCATTCAAAGTATAAAGTCTTCAAATATATCATACAACCTTTTATCATTCAAAAAAAATCCCATTCTTGCATATTACTCGAAATCTAAAATATTTTCATAACTAAAACTAGATTAAAGGCTATAGTATGATGTCAATAAAAAATTTCCAACCCCTTCTTCTAATACTTAACCAACTGAAGAAATTTATGCATTTTGAAAAAGGAAAATTTTCCTCATATACACTTTGCAACAAAAGTAGGGCATTAGGCATGAGAAGACACAATGAATTACACATGCCATGAGAAAAGGATGATGGGACAAAATGGCATCTATTATTAAATACAAAGCAACTCATTAAATGATATTTTGCTTTTGCATGTGCCAAATTTTCACTTTTTCCCTTTAAATCTAAATCTTAGCATGGTAATTAATGTTTTCCTTTAAACATCAGTTATTTACTATCTTTCCATAAATGATGAAGTCATACACGAGTGTGTTATACTTGACAAGGCATCCAACTGTAGTGTATTTCCTTTTTGGACTTCATGACGCATCAAGCTAGGGCTCACTTAAGATATTGCATGAGAACCCAAAATGAGTTAAAGTGAATAACTCATTGAAATTTTGAACTTGGTTCAAATGGGACAAATAGTACTAGAGATTCAAGGTTACTTCATTTCATTCGCAAGTGCTACAAAGGGTTCATGAGTTACATGAGGAAATTTTGAATCTTTGGACATGGCCTCAATCGATACATTTACAAAGGAAATACAAGAAGCAAACTTGGTCAACAATAAGCATGAAGGAAGGAAGGACTGATAGGATGAGGGTCATGGATGAATTAATAAAAAGGATTTCTTGTACCTCAAATTGCAACTGATAATAGGCAAAACCAATGGTTCAAAATAACAATTGAAAGTAGGAGTGAACTAGAAAAAAAATGGCGACTCTAAATTTTTTTGAACCAATAGATAAAAATGTTGTGTTAGATTGGATCTTTGACATGAAAAAGTTCTTTGATTTTGAAGGCACTCTTGATAATAGAAAGGTGAATATTGTAGTCACTAGGTTGAAAGGTAATGCTTCACTATGGTGGGAGAATTTCAAAACTTATAGACAAAGAAGAGGGAAAGAGTAAATTAGATCCTGGTTGAAAATGCAAAATAAAGTGAAGAAGAAGTTCTTCCTGCTGATTACCAAGTTAGTTTGTTGAAAAAAATGTAAAATTTGACAAAAAAAATGACATGACTATGAAAGAGTGCACTGAGGATATCTGTAGATTGGACATTAGATCTGGACATGTAGATGATAAGGTTGAGAAATTTGCAAGGTACTTGAATGAATTGGGACTTGCAATTCAAGATGAGATAAGTTTTGTGAAATTGGAAAGTGTAGAAGAAGCCTATCAATATGCCTTCAAGGTTGAGGAAATTTTGATAAAGAAGCATGAGAAAAGAAAAAGACGTAGAATTGGCATGTTCTTGAGAGATAGAAGTAGATCTAATGGAGAAGGTGGTAGATCTAATAAATTTGGACAAGATAAGGGAAATTTTGAGTAGAAAAGTGATGAGAAAAGCAAGACTAAGTGGAAAGGTGGTAACTCTTACTAAGGAGATACTAGTTCTTACTAAGGAAGAGGTCATTCTTATTCTAGAGGTGGTTTTCATGTTAATTATTTCAAATGTGATAAAGAAGGGCATATATCCTTTGAGTGTAGATACTCTAGTGAGAATGAAAGTGGTAGCATAAATGTTATGAGACAAGGTAAACCTGTGCATCCTTAGAGTAATCTTGAGGCTAGAGAAAGTTTAATGGTGAGATGAATTCTATGTAGTGAGAAACCTTTTCATAGGAGAAGTCTTTTCAAGACTAGATGTAAGATAGTTGAAAATTTTTGCAAAGTTATTATTGATACTAATAGTTCAATGAATTTGCATCAAAGGAGATAGTTATAAAGTTTTAGTTGTAGAGGTTGAAGCATCCTAAACCCTATCATGTTTTATGGATCTAGGATGAGCATCAGATATTGGTAAGAGAGAAATGTGTTATAAAATTCAAGATTACTTAGATGAAGTTATATGTGATATTATGCTTATGAATTATTTTTATATTCTATTGGGTAGACCTTAGCAATATGACAGACATGTTGTGTATGGTGGAAGATTAAATCAATATGCTATTTGGATGAATTTAGTTAAGGATACATTGATGCCTTTGATTGAGTATCCTAATGAGATAAATTCTACTACTATGAGAATTTGTAGGGTTAGTGAAAAGAAATTTGAGAAGGAGATAAAAAGAACCGAGTTTATTTTTCTATAATCCCAAGAGGGCCAAGTTGTGGTAGAGATGTCCAAGTGACAGAAGATAGTACTGACCAAGCAAAAGATAGAGGCTGGGTGATAGGAGATAGTAGAGGCCAAGTGATAGCACAAACTAATAGTTTTAGTCAAGTGCCAGGAGAGATTGGAAGCTTATTGAAAGAATACAAGGAGATTATTGCAAATGATATCCTAATGGTTTATCACTAGTAAGAAGTATGAGTCATTGTATTGATCTACTCCCTAGAGCTAGTTTACCAAACAAAGCACCATATAGATTGATAACTACTGAGAATGATGAACTTAAAAAACAAGTGCAGTAATTGTTTTAGAAATTATTTATTAGAGAAATTTTTAGTCCATGTTCTTTACTTATTGTATTGTCACCTAATAAGAATGGAGAGTGCAGAACGTATACTAATTCCAAAGCTAGCAACAAGATAAAATTGAAATATAGGTTTCCTATGTCAAGGATGGATGATATAATGGATTGTTTGAGTGGAGAAAAGTATTTTACCAAGATTGGTTTGAAGAGTGGTTATGATCATATCAAAATCAAAGAAGATGATGAATGGAAGACTTCTTTCAAAATCAAAGATGGTTTGTATGAGTGGTTGGTGATGCCTTTTGGTTTGACTAATTGATGAAATACTTTCATAATATTGATGAATGAGGCCTTAAAGAGGTTTTTGGGTAAGATTGTGATATTTTTTATTTGAATGATAAATTATGATATTTAGTGAGACTAAGAAAGAAAATCTTCAATGGATTAGGCAAGTATTACAGAGATCGAAAGAGGAGAAGGTGTTGATTAATTTGAAAAATTGCTCCTTTTTAAAAGAGGAGGTTATGTATTTGGGATTTTTTTATTTTAGTTGATGGTTTGAGAATGGATCTTGAGAAGGTTAAAGTAATTATGGAGTGGCCTACACCTAAGAATGTGGGTGAGGTAAGATTATTTTATGGTTTGGCTAGATTTTACAAAAAGTTTATAAAGAATTTCAATTCTATTTGTAATGATATGAATGAGACTATGAGAGGAGATACAAATGATTTCAAATGGACACATGGAACTAACAAGAGGTTGTTGAGTTATCTTTATTGGCTTTGCCTAATATTAATAAGGTATTTCAAGTTGAGTGTGATGCAAGTGATAGTGCAATAGGAGTTGTGTTGATTCAATAAGATAAACCTATTACTTATTTTAGTGAAAAGTTTATTGATACTAAAAGAAAGTATTCTTTGTATGATCAAAAGTTCTATTCTATTGTTGAAGCCTTGAAGAAGTTGATACATTATTTGATTCCTAAAGAGCTTTTGTTGTATAATGATCATAAAGCTTTATAGTATTTGGGAAGTCAACATAAGTTGAATCAGAAACATATAAAGTGTGTTGAATATTTATAGAGTTTCACATTTGTGATAAAGTATAAGAGTGGTGTTACTAACTGAGTTATAGATGCATTGAGAAAAAAATATTCTTTGTTGACAAAGATGAAGGCTTATTTTTGATGAGATGAAGGAGTTGTATAATAGTAATCCTAATTTTTTTGAGGCATGGAAAGAGTGTAGAGCACCAACTCTATCAAATCAATTGAGTAAGTATGAAGATTGTATCATTCAAGAAGGCATTTTGTTCAAAGGAATTCAATTGTGTATACCAAGAAGTTCTATGGGAGTTAATTTGATCAAGGAAAAGAATTTTGGTGAATTGGCTAGATGTTTTTGAATTGATAAGACACTAAGTTTTCTTAAGGAGAAGTAATATTGGTCATAGATGTATAAGGATGTTAAGAAGTTTGTAAGAAGTTGTGGAATTTGTCAAGTTGTAAAAGAATCAAGTTAGAATATTGGATTGCATACACCTATTTCTATTCCTTAGAAACCTTAGAGTGGTATTATTATGGAATTTGTTCTTGGATTACCTAAGACAACAAGAGGGTATGATTCCATAAAATAATTTCTAGATAAATTTTATTAGATGGAACATTTCATACTATTCAAGAAGACATTAGATGTAGTTCATGTTGCTGAGATTTACTTCAAAGAGATTGTTAGATTGAATGAATTTCCAAGAAGTATTATCTCTGATAGAGATAGTAAATTATCAGGTTACATTTGGAGGACTTTGTGGAAGAAGATGGGGTTAGAAATATTTAGAATAATTAAGATCAAGTGGGGGGTGGGGGTGGGGTTGGTGAATCAGTTAATCAAGGTCCATATGTACCATTTGAATCAATTAAACACAAGCATTCACTGTTTGCCTTATCTTGTTGTTGCTTGATCTATATTGTAATAATAAAATTACTGTCTCAAACATAACTTGCTTTACTTAATGAAAATATTATCAAATGTAAAAAATATAAAGAATTCAACACAGTTTGACACTAGGATGTTACATGGAAACCCAATTTGGGAAAAACTACCAACAACATGTCTCCACTTTTCACTCTTTCAAAGTGAGTGCTATTAGGAGCCAAACCTATTTAGAGTTTGTACTATTAAATGTGACTTGATTAGAGGATTTAATACCCTATTAGGAGTGGCCTTGTTAGAGGACTTTGATCATTCCATTTAGAATGTCACCATGTTAAAGGATTTACACAGACTGTTAAGTCTTCCAAATGATTGTTAGGCAAACATTTGTTAAAATAATTTCAATACAAACTATTTACAATGATTAGAAAGAAAGAAACAAGATTTTAAATGTATAATTACAACTCACTTTGTGTGTTTAGATCATTGTTTGATCCTTGTACTGATTCATTGATAAGATCTCCATTGCCATCTATGTTCCTGATTCGCTTGACACCCCTTTAAGAAATCAACCTTCACCTAACAACAACACTTAAAGCCATCTTTCTTAGATCCACTTATCAATATTAGTAGCATCTACACAAGAAATCTCCTTTAGCTTGGCATTCACTAACACACTCGTGTGCTTACCTTTTTGCATCTTTAATCTACCTTTCTAATTTCTTCACTCTCATGCCACCTCTCAAAATTTTGGCTCAAAAAATGTTTAAATAGGTTATCCTTGCTTTGCCATTTTCTATGATCACTATAGATCTTAGGGTTTACGATCAGTTTCAACATGACTCATTATATCTATCCATCTTCTTCATCTTTCTCTAGAAATTTCTCTAGAATCCATCAGTTAATTCTTTACATAATCCTCACCTTAAATTTAATAATCCAACTCATCATAATTATCTTCAATGTGGTTTGCATCTCCCAAGAAATCAACTGAGCTGGCTAGGAATCATGATATTCTCAAATTCATTCTCAATATTGTTACTTGACAATCTCTAAATTTTGACACTTAGTCATCACTAAATTACTCAGTCATTGTAAAATTTTTGGTTTGGCATCAAGCATCTTGCTTGGTCAATACTGATGCTTTGTCAACACTGGATTTACTCAAAACTTACTATATCTTGGTTGACGCTAGCACACTCAACATTTCTTAGCTTTTTACTCTATAGCTCAGCTTGGCTTGACATTCTTGATATAAACAATCACTTTTCTTTATCAAAGACTATCTAATCAAATGTTCATTGTAATATCCTTTTCATAACTCAACTTTTCCTCCAAGTGCTATTGTTATGAGCAATTTATTAAATCCTCTTCATCAAACAAATACATATGATATTTAGATTAGGTAGCAATATGTCTTATCAAATAGATTTCACTTCAATAACAAAACAACAATATTTCCAATTATATGTTTCCAACAATCTACCTCTTTGGCATTGATGGCAACATCTCAAACATCTTAATACTAGCAATAGCTTAATAAACTTGATTACCATACAATCCAAAAGATTTTTACTATCATTCTGATTTTCCCCTTCTCTAAACTTTTTTATATCTCTCTTCTTGGATACCATACAATCCAAAATATTTTTACTGTCACTTCGATTTTCTTTTCTCATTTTCTCCTTCTCTGAACTTTTGTATATCTCCCTCTTTGTATACATTCTCTCTCTTTCTCTTTATCTTTATCACATTATCTCTCCATGTCTCCTTGTTTGTATATATTATTCCTCTTTGACAATAATTCCAGAGACACTTAGCTTCTTCTTTTGTGTTTTGATTCCACATACATTTGAATTATGTAGATTTTGCATGTCTGGCTGATTTCTATCATTTTTCTATGGCTGATCTGTTATGATGTACTTAACTATCTACCTTAGGCATATGCCAAAGTAGAGTTCTATGTAAGATATTTTAAGATATTCTAATTGGCACATTTGATGAAATGTATCTTATCTTCTTAAGTAGCTTTTTTTAGGTGAATCACCCTGATTTATCTCTAAGGTATTCATGAGCATCTTAAGGTAAAACTTTATTGATACATCAATAGTTTTCTCTTTGGTGCGCACATATTCTAACTTCACTTCTTTGTCTTGAACTAGTTCCCTCAAGTAATTATACTTGATAGCAATGTGCTTTATCTTAGTGTGCATCACTAGATTCTTTGAAATGTTGATGGCACTTCTATTATCACAATTGATAACTATTGGATATGTAATTTATTCTTTCATACCTTCTAGTAATTACTTTATCCACATGATATTTGAACAGTTCACTGTAGCTACCACATACTCAGCTTTAGTTGTGGATTGGGAAATACAATTTATCTTCTTGCTTGTTCATGACACTAATCTCTTTCCTAGAAAGAATGCACCTTCACTAGTTCTTTTTCTATATCAATATTTCCTACCCAATCCGAGTTAGCAAATACCTTTAGCTTAAATCTATCACTTTTCTTGTTATACAATCCATAGTCTTCTATACCTTTCATATATCTCATTATCCTTTTCATTGCCATCATGTGGTTCTCTTTAATGTTTTCTAAAAATATAGAAACTATCCCAATTGGTAAAGCAATATATGGTCTACTATGAACTTGAAGTACTAAGCTATGTCACCTTCCATGCTAACTTATTAGAATGACTGAATTTGAGTATTTCTATCTAAAAAGCATTTTTTTTTTCAAACATATGATCTTGTTAAAATTATTCTAGCTAAATTATATATATGGCCTCACACTTTTCCAATTGGAAAAGTCTATTAAATGCATGTTTTATATTAGTTAGTATCCAATTACTAAAAATATATAATTATATCAGACGACTGACATTTCAATAACTCTTACTATTTATTATGATATTTTTTTAATGACATATAAACACCATTTTATAGAACTCAAAGTCAAGAATATTATCATATAGAGTTTATAGTGTTTTAATTAGATATAGTATATTGTAATAAAAAAAATTCACAAGTACATGGGTATGTGTAAGATCATGTGTGCCAAAAAGTAGTGATCTAAAAAATTTGTAGTTCTAAAATATTTCATACCCTTCCAAAATCTATTCCAACTATTTTCCCACCCACCTTGATACTAAATGAAAATAATTAATATCTTTATAAGGTCTACTATATCTTTTGATACCAAACCTATATGGCCAACTTTAAAAAATCCTAAAAATGTGCTTTTGGTATGTTTTTATGTGATTATTACTACAAACATGGAGCTAACAACTTTTTTTTCACCAAAATTTACTAAAATCAAAAGGGTTTCTTAAGAATGTTCTTATCTTTCCATAAATGTAAGGTTTGTCAAATTATGAGTTTATTAAGTAATTATTACTTCTTTTCTAATGGAGTTATGTATAAAGTGCTAATTGATACACTACTTGAAAAACAACTATAACTTTCAAATGGTACAACATTTTTTAAATCCAAAAGATGTATCACATTCTATGTTTCTTCTACTATAAGGAAAAAAAATGAAAAATTGAATTTCGCAGAGTTTTGAATTAGTTAAGGTGGTCAAACACGAGAATTTTTTTATTCCAAAAATACTAAAGTCAAAAATTAATTAATTAATATTTATTTAGAATAAAAATACCCAAAAATATGTGACACATCTAGGCACGAGTCTACTACTTATATCTAGAATATTATTAAAAAATATTATCATTTGATTTTGATGAAGGTGGTCAAACATATGTCTACATCTTATTTTTGTTCTGAATTTTTTGTAATATTGCATTAAAATTCAAAATTTTGACCAATCAATTTTTATTTTTTTGAGATAAGTCCTAGTAGTTTAGAAACTAGATTCAATTTGCTAGAGATTATTTTCTCTCAACTTTTTCATATAAAGTTAATAACAAGTAGAAAATTGCACGTCAAGTTGACATAGCCCTACTTTTTTGATTTTTTATTGCCACTTAAGAGCATAGTTTGGTTGACCATGATCCTGCACATACCCACATATTTTAACACTTGAGAAGATGTCAATTTTGAGAAAGAAAAAAAATTAAAAAAATATAATTTTTTTTATAAAAAAATTATAAAATGCTCTAGAGGAGGGAGTCCTCTTCTAGAATATATAATATTTCTTGTGCTTGGCATAGATTTATTTTGAAAAATGTGGTTGGAGATGAAAACTATTGATTTGAATAAGTTAAAATTTGAATAGCTATAAAAGAGAAAATATAGGTCTAAAGCCCATTTTTATTTTTGATTATTCTAGCTACAATATATTATTGATAACATAATCTAAGATTAAAGGGAAATAAGTTTATTTCCATATAGTTTTGTGGTGGGAACTAGATCCCTAATTTCTAGCATTTTTTAGCAACTAAAATTTATCATTAAAAAAAAGAAAAATATATAATTTCTTAATCCAAATTATTATTAAAAATTATAAATCTAAAATTCATTCATTTCTACACATTCAATTAGTTTACTTCATTTTAAAATTCTAAATAATAATACCAATTATATGTCATTCAATGTGAAAAACTGCACTTAAGTTTAGCCTTTTCCTTTGTAAATGGGTGACAGAGGTTCAATTTAGCAGAATCATCATTATTAGATATTTTATGTCCTATAGACATAGGTGTGCTCACTCTCCTTGAATCTTTCATAGCAAAAGTCTTTAGTATCTCCTTTATCTATTTGGATTAAGTAAGATAAATACCAAACTTCATTTGACATAGTTGTAATCCAACAAAGAATTTGATTTCACCAAATATAGACATTTAAAAGTCCTTCTTCATTTCATCAGAAAATGATTTGCATAATGCTTCTCTTCCTCCAAATATAACATCATCAATAAATATTTCATAGAATAATACTTCATTGTTCTTGCCATTCTTCAAATATAGTTCACTATTATCATTTGTTCTCTCAAAACCAATTTTCAGAAAAGAGTTATGTAATCTATCATATCATGCTCTTGGGGCTTGTTTTAATCTATAAAGGGCTTTGTTCAATTTACATACTATATTCTTCCTATCTGGATCAACAAATCCTTTAGGCTGTTTAACGTACACTTCTTCCTCCAATATACCATTTGAAATGGAGATTTTACATCTATTTGATGTACCTTGAAATTCTTGTAGGCTGAGTATGCAAGCAACAAGAGCAAAAGTTTCTCCATAATCAACTTCTTCTTGAGTATATCCTTTACATACCATTATTGCCTTGTTTCTTGTTCCCTCTCCATTTTCATTAAGTTTTTTCCTAAAAACCTATTATTTCCAATAACATTTTTGTCTTTGGGGCTTGGCACTAAAGCTCACGTATTGTTCTTATCAACTTGACCAATTTCCTTATTCATTGCCTAAATCCATTATTCATTTTCTAAGGCATCTTTTATTGATTTAAGATAAAATTCAAAAAATAAGGGATGTGTCATCTTTAAGTATTTTCCTTTTCATAAAACTTGATTCAACATTAGCAATGATTTGTTCAAGTTTATGATATCTTCTAACATATTTTGCTAACATAGGTAATTTCCTTCTCTATTCTTCTACAGGTTCATATTGAAAGATAGTATCTAGCTCATTTTCTCTTTCTTGTTTTGGTTTTTGTCTAGCTTCTGTATGCTTGATATTAGCTATTTGATGGTCAACATTGCTTATCTAGGACTTAACATCTTAGGTTTGTTTCTTGACACCCACTCTTTGCTACTCGACAATTTGTATTTGCACTACATCATTTCCTATCTGTTGGGAATCTATAGCTTAGTTTGTTTATTCATTTTGAGTGATGGAAGAACCATCATTTCTTCATTGCATGAAATATCACTTCTCTCTATGAAATCATCAAATTTAACATTTGCACATTTCACAATTTTTCTAGTATTAGAGTTCAAACACTTATAGGCTTTACTCTTGGTGGAATATCCTAGGAATATACCTTCATAACTTTTTCCATCAAGTTTTCCATTCCTATTGTCTTTAAGTAAATAACATCAACTTCCAAATATTTTGAAATTTTTCACACTAGGACAATATCCATGCCATAGCAAAAAAGGTGTATCATTTGTACCTTTCTTGACTTATAATCTATTCAAGGTATAGACAATATTACTAACAACTTCTATCTAGTACTTCTTGGATACATTATTCTCCATCATAATGTTTTTGCATATTCCATTATTGATCTGTTTCTCCTTTCAACTGTCCCATTCTAAGGAGGGGTCCTTGGTGCTGACACCTATCTTTTGTTTCCTCTATTGTTTCAAAATGTATTGAACTAATTGAAATGAATTTACCACCTCTGTTAGATCTCAAGCACTTCAGACTCTTCCCTATTTCATTTTTAACTCTGGCTAAAGACCACATGAATAACTGAAAAGCATTAGATGGAGCTTTAAGGAACATCAACGTCATCATTCTAGAGTAGTAATCAACAAATAGAATGAAAACTTATCTCCATATTAGCTTTGAACATCAATAGGTCTGCATAGGTGTATGAACTAATTCCAAAATATCACTAGCAATGTAGTTTTTGCTCTTAAAACTAGACTTTGTCATTTTTCCCAATTGACATTGTTTGCACATAGCATTTTCAGGCTTCTTTAGTTTATGAAATTGTCTTACAATCTTCATCTTATTGATACTTACCAAATTATCAAAGTTCATATGACATAACCTCTTGTGTCATACCCAAACATCTTCTTGTTGTGCAAACAAACATGTCTCATTAGATAAATCTAGATAGAACAAGTTACCTTTTGTTTGATCACCACTTCAAATTAGCTTACCATCTACATCAAATATCTTAGGCTTCCTATTATGAAATTCAATTCTATGACCTAACTTGTTCAATTGTGAAACATTCAACAAATTATAGTTAAGTCCTTCAACCTAGTAAACATTGTCACACTTTATCTTGTCAGTTAGTTGAATAGTATCTTTACCTTTTACAACACATCAGATATCATTACCAAATTTAACACATCCACCTTTATATGGAACAATATCCTCAATTTTTTCTTTTTCACTAGTCATATGATTGGAGCATCCACTGTCAATTATCCATCTGTCACTTTTTTATATATATGAGATTAATGCAATTTTCTTAACTTCATTAAAATATTCTTTAATAGAAACATAGATAAATTCAACATTATTACTCTTAGATTTATTGTCCTTTTCTTCTTCATCAATAAAACAAGATTTATTACCTTTCTCATCCTTATTTCTTTTGTGGTCTTTGTCATCTCTTCTTTTTTGTATTTTATTTTCTTCCTTTGATCCTTATTCTCTCTGTTAGGACACCTAGCAGAAATATGACCAAGCTTGTTGCATGAGAAACAAATAATAGGCAATTTACCTTTATATTCACCTCTTCCTCTTCCAAATATTCTTGTAATGAGGGCTTCAAGTTCATCAATCTCATCATCAAAACTGCTACTATCACTCTTTACATGTTTTCCTTTTCTTTTACTAGGAACTAATTGTGACTTGAAAGAAGATTCAATAGTAGAAGGTGTATAATTATCAATGTTAGATATCTAAAAAGTAGTAAGTCTACCAATTACACCTTCCAAGGTCAAAGTGTTAACTAGTGTGCATATAAGTTCTTGGATTGCCGAAACACTAATGGCATATATAAGGAGTAGAGTCCTCAATAGATTTCTTATTACTATTTCATCTTTGATTTCTTGATTTGCATCATGAATAACATTAACAAAATCTTTGATTCTTGTGTAGTATTGCACTATATTCTCACATTCCATCATTCTCATGTCATCAAGTTTATGTCTCAAGCTCTCTAATTTGTCATTACCTTCTTATATGGTTTTCAATTTGTCCCACATCCTATTTACACTATCACAATATTTTATGTCATCAAACTCGACATAGCTTAGGTTTGAAGCTATCTCCAACATTGCTTGATTGCAGTCTTGCTTCTATCTTAATTGTTCAAGTGTTGGAGCAATAGTTGTTACCTCCACATACTTATTTTCCACAAAGTTGATAGCTTCATCATTGAAACTTTATATGTGCAACCTCATCAAGGTTTTCCATGTAGGACAGTTCTCCTTATTCATCTTTGGTGCATCTCTCTTGTGCGTCATGATCTTTGGCTTTAAGTACTTTCAAATTTTTCTCTATAAGCACTAAGCTCTGATACCACTAATTGTTAGAAATGTTTAGAAAAAATGAGAGGGGGGGGGGGGGGGGGGGGGGGGGCGGGGGGTTGAATAATTTACTTGAAGTCCATATGTACCAATTGACTCAATTAAACAAAAAAATTCATTATTCTACTTATCTTGTTGTTACTCGGTCTCTATTGTAATAATGAAATTACTATCTCAAACATAACTTTCTTTGTTTACTGAAAACATTATCAAATATAAAACCACATCAAGAATTCAACATAGTTTGACACTAAGATTTTATGTGGAACCCAATTTGGGAAAAACCACTAGCAACATGTCACCACTTTTGATTCTTTCAAAGTGAGCCCTATTAGGAGCCAACCTTGTTAAAGGTTTACAATAAACACTATTAAATGTGACTTGGTTAGAGGATTTACTCACTCTGTTAAGAGTGGCCTTGTTAGGGGAATTTAATCATTCCATTTAGAATGTCACCATGTTAAAGGATTTACACAAACTTTTAAGTCTTCCAAATGAATGTTAGGTTATCCTCTACTAAAAGAATTTTGATACAAACTATTTACAATGATTAGAAAGAAAATAGTAGGCATTGATCTATATGATTATAACTCACTTTGCATGTTTAGATCACTGTTTGATCCTTCTGTCAATTCATTGATAAGCTCATCATTGTTATCTCTATTCCTAATTCACTTAGTAGACCTTCAAGTAATCAACCTTTGACTAACAACAACACTTAAATTCATATTTCTTAGATTCCCTTATCAATATCATCAACATCTCCATAAGCAATCTCGTTTAGCTTTGCATTCACTAACACAATCTTGTGTTTACCCTTTCACGTCTCTAATCCACCTTTCTATTTGCTTCACTCTCATGCTACCTCTCAAAATTTTGCCTCAATAATAGTTTAAATAGGTTATCCTTGCTTTTCAATTTTCCAAGATCAACATAGATCTTAGGGTTTACGATTAGTTTTAACATGATTCATTATATCTTTCCATCTTCTTGATGTATCTAGAGACTTCTATGGTATCCATCAATTAGGTCTTTACCTAATCCTTACCTTGAATTTAATGATCTAACTCATTAATTTTATCTTTAATGAGGTTTACATCTCCCAAGAAATCAACTGAGTCAGCTCGAAATCATGACTTCCTCAAATTAATTCTCAATACTCTTACTTAGCAATCTCTAAATTATGACACTTGGTCATCACTACATTACTTAGTCACTGAAAAACATCTGGCTCAACATCAACTATCTTTCTCAGTTGATACTAATGCTTGATCAACACTAGATGTACTCAACACTTATTGTAGCTTGGTTGAAATTAGCATCACTCAATATTCCTTAGTTTTTTACTCTATTTCTTAGCTTGGCTTAACATTCTTGATGTAAAGAATCACTTTTCTTTATCAAAGTTTGTCCAATCAAATGTCCATGGTAATATCCTTTCCATAACTCAACCTTTCCTCTAGGTGCTATTATTATGAGAAATTTCTCAAATTCCTTTCATCAAACAAATAGATGTGAAATTTAGATTAGGTAGCAATGTGTCTTATCAAATAGATTTGACTTCAATGCCAAAACAATAATTGTTCCAATTGTGAGCTTTCAACAAATGAATACTGATTTGATGTTTAGTTCTACATTACATCCACATACAAATGGATAGACAAAAGTTGTGAATATAAGTTTGGGTAATTTGTTGAGATATTTAATTGGAGATAAGATGAGTATTTGGGATATGGTATTGGAACAAGTTGAATTTACATATAATAATTTTGTGAATAGGAGTATTAGGAAAGAAATTTTGATATTATTACTAGAATACAACCTAGAGGAGTGTTAGATTTGAGGGATGTTTCTGGTGAAGAGAAGAGAAGTGTTGAAGGGAAAATATTTTCTGATTTTATAAGGTCTTTGCATGAGGAAGTAAAGTTTGGTTGTAACAAAGGAACTAGAAGTATAAGGAGAATGCTAATAAATCTAGGAGACATCATGTTTTTGAAGTTGGTGATGAAGTGATGGTTCATTTGAAGAAAGGTAAATCTTTTGTTACAATGTATAGTACAATGGAGATGAAGAAATTTGAACCTTTCTATATCTTGAGGAAGTTTGATAGGGGTAATGCATATGAAATTGAGTTACCTGATGACATGGATATATCTCCTATATTTAATGTTGTTGATTTACATAAGTATCACGAGTTAGATAATGAAGTCATTATACTATAGTATTATCCAAAGAAGAAGATTGAAGAGGTGGAATGAAAATTGGATTAGAGAATTGGTAAGAGAACAAGAAGAAAATATTACTATAAATATTTTGTGAAGTGGAAGAACATACCAATTAAAGATGCTACATGTATTTCTCAATATGAGTTGGATTTAGCTTGGGTTGTGACATCTTAATGATTCAGGATAATCATTTCTTTCAACCTTAGGTGTCTAATAAAGGAGCATCCTAGGTTTCCTTGCTATGCATGCCATCTTTGTTCATTTTTTAGTTATTTCACACCTATAGTTAGTGTCAAGTTCTAGTGGTTATTGAGTTTTAGTTCTTATCAAGTTGTTTAATATTGGATGAGTTGCCTTGTATTGACCGAGTGATTTGGTGACCGAGTGTTCGTTCATGTTCTAAGTGAACATGATTGAGTTGTTGATACTCGGTTCCTTCTTTGACCAAGTTTTCCTATGATTGGTTCTTAGTTTGAGCCAACTTATGTATTTAATTTAGGTCATGAATTTAATGGAAGGATCTTGTCTTGGAATGTATAAGACCATTTTGAGGTCAACCTTTTATTATATAAAGATCTATAATATTTTGTAAGACATTTTTGCAAGTATAAGTACGAGTGTTTAGTTTTAAGTTAAGCACGCTCAAGGACATGTGAAGTCAATGGAGCTAGAAGAGTTTGAATGATGGATCTATAAAAAATCAAACTCTAGATTTTTGTAGATCTTATTGGTTGTATTGCAAAATTCCTCATAGTTGGGAATGTAAGATAACAATTTGATGAATTAATAAAGTATTTTATACTCCTTCTCTTTTTGGTGTTGTTCTATGTGTTGTTTTCTTTTGTTGTGTTTACTTAGCAAGGTGTTTGGATAGTTAGGTGTGCATCTGGACCTAGCTCTTCAATTCCTCTTTGTGTCAGGAAACCCTTACCCAATCCAAGGAAATTCTCTTGGACATATCAATTTCCAAACTATACTCCATCTCACTAGTATTAATTCCTCCTAATCCCAATCATCCTACTAGGAATGCTCAATAGATAGTGCTTGAGAAAATGATAAAAAATCTTTTGATATAAATTGAGGAATAAGGATAAAATCCCTTTAGTCGTTCCTCCTCTCAAAGAAGTTGATGCTTGATTAGCTAACAAACTTAGGCCCTTCTCTTATTTAGATATTCAAATAGAGAATATAATTGTGGATATCGATTGGAATTATTATTCCCTTGACACTATCTCTACCTTGAAGTAGGGTAGTTCAGTTGAAAGACCTAAAACCAACAAAAATACCTATGAAGCATAGGATAAACTTAATAAGTTTGGACATGGTTGTAATCTTAGCCTCTAGCCTAAGATCCTTAGTTGGTGACACTAAGATAAACTCCCAACCTACTAGATTAGCAATAGTTACCATTTCCATAACCTTAAGGATGCTGATAATATGGAACCCATAGACTATGGTGATGATGAAAATAACCAACCTAACATGATGGATGAAAAGATTGAAGATGAATCCTTTATATTCAAGGTAAATAAGAAAAATTGAAAACCTAGGAAAGGGTCTTTAGGAAAGAATGAGGACTTTATTGTGGAAGGTAATCCCAAGAATGATGCTAAGAAGGTTGGTTCCAAGAAGGCGGGTAGACCATTAAACTCTATTACATCTTTGAAACCTAATAATATTCTAAATAGTAAACTTCCTAACTTTTCCAAATGCATAGATGTTGTTGTGAATATGAGACAAAAACCATCTCCTAATGGCTACCAAACTTATTTGTTGGAATGTAAGAGGATTACCAATTCTTGATAGGAAATATATATTTAAGAGGCTCCTAAGAGCACATGATAATGTTGATTTTCTCTTTCTTCAAGAGATCAAAGCCTCTTTTTTTCAATTGGATATCACTCTTAAGTGTATTTGGAGAGATGTGAATCCAATATTCACAAATAATGATAAAGGTAGGCTCATTGAACAACTATCCTAATTGGTCCCAAATTTTCCAAACATGTTGTCAAGTGGGGTGTTTCCCCTTGTAATAGGATTGTTTGGGATATCCTTAATTTTCAAGATAAAGAGGTTGGATTATGATCTATATATCTCCAAATTATAGTTATCATTAGGAAAATCTATGGAGATCGATGAACCAACTAAAAGATATCCCCTAGGATGTGGCTAGAGATTTTAATATGGATGAAAGGAATCAAGATAAATTAGGAAGACATAGAGTTGAATGGAATCATGAAGAGAGGTTCTTTTGGAACAAAATTATTAGTAATTCCTAACTCTATGACCTCCTTGCTAGTAATAGGAATGAACATAAGGGAATCTGGTTTACATGGAATGACTTCCAAAAAGGACTCAAATGATTTATAGTAGACTTGATAGATTCTAGGAGAGTAAAGAATCTTTCTCTTTTATGAATGATGGTGATGGAGAATGTGTACAAGTCTATCATTTCACCCTCTCAGATCACCACCCTATTGCAGCCTTAATATTTTTGATTAACAAATCCAAATCAACTAAACCTAAAGGTGGATGATTTTCTCTCAACCTCTCACTATTTGAAGATGATAGATTTAATTATGCATTGTTCTTGGTTAGATGGTATAATATTTGTGTTGTTTAGAACCCGAATGCCAACATCAAATGTAATGCTATGGTTGATAGTTGGAAGAATAAATTTCATACCATATGAAATAAAAAGGCCAAAGATTCTAGGAAATTGGAGAAGACATTACATGAGAACCTAGTAGATGTAGAGACTCTACTAAAAAATGAACCCTCCACCCCAAGGCTCTTGATGAGCTTGTGAGTGCTAGAGTTTCTTTTAGGAAAGTAAAAAATCATAAGATTCAAGGTGTTAAGACAATAGATAGGATTAACTGGTTGGAGCATGGTGATAACAGCTCCAAATAAATTTGCTAACTACCAAACTGTAAAGAGGCAAGGGATAAGATTGAAGTAATCCTAAAAAAAGATAGAAACATTTCAAATCAAAATGATATTCTTGATCCATTTGCACAATTTTATTCTTGGCTATTCACCTCTAAAGATAGTAGAACTACAATATAGGAGGAGAGGAAGACGATCAATGAACTCATGCCCAAAAAAGTAAAGAGAAAAGATACTAACCTATCTCTAAAGAGGGAATCAATAATGTAATTACACATATGAGAAACAATAAAGCACCTAGACTTGATGTCATACTAGTGGAGTTCTATAAAAGCATATCGTCTAGATCTGGCAAGACCTTTTCTGGCTATATGATCATGCTATGCAAAATGGTACTTTAGGTCGTAAGATAAATAAAGGTCTTATTAAGTTGATTTATAAAGAGGGAGATAATACAGTGATAAAAATTTGAGGCCCATGAATCTATTTAATGTGTCATACAATATTCTAGCCAAAATACTAGCCCTAAGGGTTAAATATGTGATACCTAATGTTATCTGTCATACTCAAACTACCTTTGTGAAAGGAAGATACATCTTAGAAAACACAATCACTGATTGGAAAGCCATGGAGTGGGCCAAGTAGTCAAATCAAAGCTCAACTATATTCCTAATTAACTATGAAAAGGTCCATGACTAAGTGGAGTGAAAGTTTATAGGGATGATGTTGGAAAGTCTTGAATTTCTAGAATTCTTTGTCAAGATGGTATTTGTGCCCGTGAGAGATGCCATACAAATAGTTGAAATTAATGGTTCTAGGTGCAAATATTTTCCCTTGTCAAGATCCATATGAAAAGGTTGTCCTCTTTTCCCTACCCTACTTGTGTAGGCTATAGATTGCCTCTATTATATTCTTAGAGATGATTCTCTCTCTCCAAAGTGAAGGGAATCCTAGTACATAATGAAATGGAGATTTCAAATATCCAGTTTGTGGATGACACTACCATACTTATTTAGTTATCCAAAGCAAATATGGAAAACCTCTTTACCAATTTAGATATCTTTTGTAAAGAATTAAATAAAAAAATATTTATCTCCATGTCATTTATGTTGGGGTAGCAAGAGAACCCTTTTAACTAGTATAACAAATTTTGTACCTCTTGGGGGTCCCAATCCCATGGTCAAGTATCTTGGGATACCCTTTTTGGTCTCTTCCAATCTCATCATTATGTGGAACTAGGTCAAAAGTAAGCATGAGAAGAAGTTTTGGAGATGGAATAATAACCACTTCTCATTAGATAACATGGTTAAAGTTTCTTAGAAGATCCTTTTAGCCTATATTGTCTACTACTTTTCAACTTGACTTTTTAACCAAACCCAGATCAATTATGTTAAGAAGATTATTAGAAAATTCCTATGCTTATATGGAAGATGAGCTAAGAATAAGAATGTGGTAAGATGAGAATGGTGTGTTAGAAGAAAATAAAATGGAGCTTTGGGATTGGAAGATTTTAGGTGGAAGGGGTGTGCACTGGTAGTGAAATTGGTTGCCAAAGAAACTCAAGTAGAAGAACCATGGAAGATATTTATTAGGAGAAATATAACTAGAGGGATTCATCAAGAATGGAAAACATAAAAAACTATGCAAATACATGACATCCTTTTTGGTAGTAAGTAAATCTAATATCCTCAAAGCTATTTGGAAAGGGTGAGAACATATTATACACTAGATTTTAGGAACTAAACTAACTAGTGATAGCTTACACTTTGTGATGAGAGATCCCAATGGTAGAATTTGGAAAGAAACAACAAAACCCTTTGCCTAATCCAAGGTTTGTCTACAAGAATATGGTGTAAACAAGGAATCTCTAAGTTCATTTTTCTTATCAGCAATAGAGGACTGATCCCTTGGGAGGAAATATCTTTTAGATTTATGTTTACCCCTTACCCAGAAAAGAACTTACTCCATTAGAAGTTGGGTACAATTTAGATTACCTTTTGAGTGCGGTTCTAGTATTGACAAAATTCCACTTCTTAAGTGGCATAATGATTCTCCCTTAGTGATCACAAAAGCCAATTTTGTGTATACTCTCCTTTTTAACTCAAATGTTATCTTATCACATCTTAATGATAAGTGGAACAACCCCCTTGAGAAATCATCTTGGATCAAATGTTTACATTCTCTCTAGTATAGACAAGTAGAGCCTAAAATACAATGCTTTATTTGGAGGGTGCCACTACATAGACTCCTATTATTAAATTTGATAGGGGACCCCTATCCCTACTCAATTTATCATGCTCCCAAGTTAATAGGTCATATCTTTTCTTATTGTCCTTTTGCCAAGGGAGTCTAGAGCTTGTTTGATATCTCAGTTAGACACCATATCTCTCTTCCATGTTGTATATGGATTTATACCTAATCTTTATATAAAACTTAATATCCTCTGGGCCACTTTCTCTTCTCTTCTATTTTGGCATTTAAAGATACTTAGAAATGAGGATATCTTCAAGAGTAGACATAGAGTTTTTGTTAGGTATCTTTGAAGAGTCATTATTAAACATATTTGTTTCTAGATGTCTATTATCTTCAAGGAAAAAGGAAAGAAATTTGATAGATTCTTTAAAGAATGTGGTGATATACTAAATAATGACGGATTCACATTCGAGATTCAGTCCAAGGAAAATAAAGGAGAAGATTGCACCTTGAAAGAAATGACAGACCAGATTGTCAGAAGGAAGAGGATTGAAACTATTACAACCCCTATTGTTGATCATACTCCAAGTGGTTTTAGGACCAACATTCAGTATCCAACTATTGCATAATAAGAAAATTTTGTTCTAACACCCATATGAACTATTTAGTTGAACTTCAATGATGTCAATCGTGGAGATGATGTTATCATTGATGGAAAAACAATTAATAGAATGATTTCAAATAATGGAGCAAAGGAAGCTACTATTCTTGTTCATAATTATGCAAAGATTAGAGATGGGGGGCACCTTATCATTGTTGTCACCACATTCCCCAACCCCCCTTCTATTCCAATGGTTTCCCTCCTGAACAAATCAAATATTGTTATCAGAAAAGAGGATCTTCAACTTAGGTGGGTAGATGGACCACTACCATGGGTTGCATGGATGAATGAGTAGAATCTAATGGTACTCCTTTTTATTGGTATTCTCATATTTTTTCTATTGGCCTGATGTATTAAGGTGATGATACAAATGTGCTCAGATCTGGGTTGAACTTTCATTTCATTTTGATTCGATAATATTATGATACTTGATTTGATTATACTATAACAATATATTTTGTGATGCTTTATGTTTAATAGAAAATAAAAGTGTCTCGTAATGTACAATGAGGTATATTATTATTTAATGTATATGTTATATATAAAAATAAAATAATGTAAATAGAAAGTATTAGATAAATGTCCTTTGTGTAGCTCTTTCATTTTCAAACTTCAAGTTATTTTCTATTATAGTTGATCAATCTAATTTTTTCCATAAATTAATTAGAATCTATGCAACCTTGCTTCATAGAGTGAGATTTTTTGTTGAAAAAATGATATGATGCTACTATAATTGAGTAATGTAATTAGAGTGAAATAAGATGAGTTCATATAAATTTTTTTTCCAAAAAAGTAAGACTTAAAGAGTTTTCCATAATCTATTTACACAACCTCTTCTATATGGAATGCATTTTGGAAAAGTGTAAAAATATAAATAGGATTAAAAAAAAATTTCAACATATAATCCTCAAGTTTTTTTGTAGTATGAATTAGAAAAAAATTTGCAAAGTAATTCTATTTTCCACATTTGCTAATTTTTTTCAAAAAAGAAATCATCTTTTAATACATCTTGTAATTTAGCTAACATTTGAACCCACAAAATAATCATTTAGATTCTCAAAATTGAAACTAATTCTACACATACAAAATAATAATATTTAATAACAAACATAACTCACATAAAAGTAATATCAATTTCAAATCTTTGTACATGGAAGAATAAAAATTATAAATTTATGTACTATTACTTGATAGTAATATATTATTAATTTTGTACATTGTACTATTGTGATCTCTTATGATTGCTAATGTGACTCTTTGTATGGAGATTAGTCAATGCTTTATACCACAATCAAATTAATTGTATTTTCAAAAAATATAATGAGCATTTGTCTCCCTCCAATAGTCACCCCTCTTCCATGGTCATCTACACATACAAAATAATTATATTTGATAATAAATATAACATATTTAAAATATAAAGTCAAAAAATTAATTTTTTTAAAGCTCTGCAACTTTATGCACCTAGCCTTCTTCTCACTTTCATGCCCTCAGTCTTGGGGAGGATGGATCCCCCCTCCATCTTTAGCCCCACCCCTACTAGAGCTAACCCCAGTTTGTCTAGATTTTGAGCTGGTTGCTAAATCCTAGAATGGCCACATTTTGCATTAGGAGGAAATTCCTATCCTAACAAATCCCTGTGTCATTCCTAGTGACTATTTTGTTTGGACCACAAACCCTATGGGTGGTCCCATGATGATAAATACAATAATGGTGACTCCAAATTCAAAATGGCTAGGGGCTATTGTCAAATCCAAGACTCTTGTGGACTCTTGAGAGAAACCCACATTTTCCTCAAAACCCACTGGACCTCTGATTTCACTACCTGATTCTATGGTGGATTCAATTTCCTCAAGGTTTACTCTATGCCTTGTTGGAAAGTTTGTCTCATTCCAACCTATGGTGGATATAGTTAGAAAATGGTGGTTAATGAAGTGGAAACTAATAGGTTCAGTTTCCATCTCTATGATGGTTGGATCCCTCTTCCTATTAAGTTTCATAGTTGAAAAAGATTGGGATTCGCTCATGGTGGGGTCATGGAACTTTGGAAAACAATAGTTACTGCTTGGAAAATAGAAATTGAGATTAAACATAGAGAGTGATCTTTACAGATATGCTTCGATTTGCATACATTTTCTAAGGCTCCCTTTGGAATTCTGGGATGAGTGTGTGTTTAGATGGATTGGTAACTCTTTTGGATAGTTCATTAAAATGGATTCAATGACTAGTAAAAAGACTAAATTGGGCTTTGCTAGGTTTTGTGTGAGTGTGAGTACCAATAAGGGTAGATTTGAAGTCTAAATGGGGTACTTGGTCACAACCATTAATCTATGAGAATGCTGCTCTCTTTTGCCAAAAATATAATAGATTTGGTCATTTGTTTGTGGATTTCTTGAAGGGTGAGAAAATCAAGAACAAAGTCTCCTCACCATGTGTAGAAGTGGTTGAAAGCTTGAAAATAGCTTAAATTTCTACCACATCCAAAATCCATGAGAATATGGAGCCAGTAAGATTGGCTGAAACTTGCATGGAGAACCTTTAGAATTTGAAAGGAACCCTTAGTAAAAATGGTGAGAAAGTTACAATCCCTGTGAAAGTGAATGATGATGGGAAGGGTAAGGAGATCATGAGTGATCAAACCATCAAGAAGGATGTTGTTATGCATGAAGAGGGGGAGATTGTTGACGTGCAGTTCCTACAAGTTGCTCATCTAGGTGGAGGACTGTTGAACAAAGAAATGGTGGCTGATGGAGTTGCTAACTCTTGTGGCTCACCCCTTAACTTGAGGATTGAATCACCACTCACAATTTGGACCCTTGGTCTCTCTACTATGTATTGTTGAAGTTCTTCCCCCTACCTTTAAGTGCCCAAGCCTAAAATTTATCAAGAATGATGCTTAATTGACAGTCCTAAAGAGAAAGCCTAGAGTAGTAAATAGGTCTGATGTTGGATCAACCATAAGGATTGCGAGACCTTCAATCAAGAACATTCATCAAAAGGAATTAGAAAGGGATATAGCATAGGGGAAACAAAAAATCCTAAAGGAAATCCAAAACAATAAGAGATGAAGATCATATCCTGGAATGTGAGAGGGCTAAATAGCCCCAAGAAGCTGTATGAAATCAAACAAAAGATCATTGAACTTACTGATATGGTTCATTTGTAGGAAGTGAAAATGTTTGAGCAGGTTTTCTCTAGAGTGGCTAATTACATTTGGCTAGGCACTAAATTTTCTTATAGTGATGCTAACAAAGCTTCTGGTGGAATTGCTACAATGTGTAACCTAGATAGGGTAGTGGGTGTGGTTATCTTTTTTAATACCCATTTTGTTGTCATCAGTTTCACCTCCAAAATTGGTTGATGGAACTTGTTTAAATTGTATGCCCCCAAAGCTCATAATGGTAGAATAGCTCATAATGGTAGACACTATCTTGGTCTCCCACTCATAATTAAAGAAGTCCCTAATCAATATTGGAATGACTTGGTTGAATGCCTCTAGAGAAAGTTGGTAGGTTGGAAAGGTAAAATTTTGAGTAACATGGGGAAACTCTAGCTTCTCTCAACCTCCTTGTATGGAACCCCAGTGCATTTCCTCTCCATCTTAAAAATCCCTAGCAGATTTAGAGACATTCTTGAGAAGATCCAATATCATTTTTTATGGTTTGGCACTAAAGAGAATTCTAGGATGAGCTTGGTGAGATGGAAGAAAGTTTGTCTCCCTAAGGCCCTTGGAGGCTTGAATATAAGAAGAATAGGAGATATGAATAAAGCCATTCTAACCAAAATTGGCTAGAAATTGGTGAAATCTTAGGGTAATTGGTGCAAAATTGCAATGGCCAAGTACCTTGGAGGGATTTCTTTCCATCACTTCCTTTGGGTACATGCTCTCCCCAGAGGTTCCAAAATTTGGAACAATGTGGTGAACACCCAATTTTTTTTGAAGATGGGTTTTCATTAGATCATGGCGAATGGAAACTCAAATGACTTCTGGGAAGATCAATGGCTCCAAGAAATCCCACTCATGCACACTAAGTTTTTACCTCTGTGTAAGATTTGTACTAGATGGTATGACTCTCTAACTCCTAACTTTATCACTCCAGATTGCCAATGGATTAAGTTCTAAAATTAGGAACCTTCAAAGATAGGCCTTTCAATGGAACAAAAAAATCTTCTTTAGAATTATAGGATCCCCCTCACCCTAATAGAGGACTCTCTGGTTTGGACACTTACCCCCTCACATGATTTTACTGTGAAGTCATCTTATCTCTATTATTTTTGGGGGGAGGTGGCACAAGGAGATTGGAAAAAGGTTTGGAACCCTTGGATCCTACCAAAGATAAATTTCTTCTAGTGGATGGCTTTACATGGGTCTATCCTCACTACGGATAACCTCCAAAGGAGAGGGTGTTAGCTAGCTAGCTATTGTATTTTATATCTCCACGATGCAAAATCTATTCCACACCTTCTTATCCATTGCCCTTTTGCCTCAGAGGTATGGAGGGAGGTCCTTGCCTTATGGCAGGTCCAATGGTGTGCTCATGGAGAGCTACAACAATTTTTTTAGTAGGATGGTCTGTCTTCCCACTCTTACCTTAAGAACTTATGGTCTATACTTCCTCTATATGTCTCATGGAAAATTTGGAAGGACCAAAATAATAAATTCTTAGGGATAATACCACTACTAATTATGGGGCAGCCTAATAGGTTATTAGACTTCTAAAATAACATCTTGGGATCTGGTGATGGAAGCCCCCCTTGAACTCTCTAGGAAGACTCAACATGAAATGGGATTTTTCTTGGGATGTAGGCCAATAGTGGAACAATTTGACAATTCCAAAGTTATGGCTAGAAAGAAGACAATGTGGAACCCTCTCTTGAGTCTTAGATTAAAGTCAATTTTGATGGTTTGGCCATGATGAGTAATACTACAACAGGAGGTGTCTTCCATAATAACATGGGAGATTTGGTGGTTGCCTACATTGGAAATTGTGGAGGGGACTCAAACAATGAAGAGGAAGCCTTAGCACTTCTATGGGGTTTGAGAATTGCAAGAAAATATGGAATTAACAAGCTTTCCATTGAGGGGGACTCAATGTTAATCATTAAAGTTGTTGAGGGAGAGGGCCAGATAGGCTAGTCGATCAAAGTGATAATTGATGAGATCTGCAAGTTAATGGAAGAGTGCCATGAGATCCATGTAGATCACATATATCATGAATTGAATGCAATTGTGGATGAGCTAGAGAAATTTGTCCATAGTGTCACATGGTTAATTGTAAGGAAGGATGTCAGATAGTTTCCATCATCATCTCAAGTTATGATGGAAAGGGAGTGTACTTACCACAAAGCCAGTTGAATCATTACACCAGGTAGTAGGCTTTAAATTATCTGCATGGGTAGGAAGGCAAGACTCTCCATAAAGGGGCCATTTGGAAAGATTGCATGAGGATTTGCCTCGATGATTCCATTTCCATTGTCTTAATTTTTTTTTTTTGTAAAAGGACAAAGGAAGTGGATTTTCCGAGATGTAAAAAAAATGACAAAAGATGATAATAAAGACATTTTGTTAAATTCCTACTCCAACTACAACTAGCATCGAGTGTTTACACAAGAAAGGGACTATTAACACATGTTGTTGAGAGAGGTTTTTCAATTTTTAGAAAACCTTGTAGACTTATGATGGTTTCTTATTGCCTTTTCATCTTAATCTTGGGCACTTTTAATTTAACCTAAAGTGACTGCAAAACTTGCAACAAGGCTATGTCAGATAATTCTAAGGAGGTGGTGGTCAAACTAGGTGATGACACGGGCACTAGTGATCACATTGAACTTGTGAGAGTGGAGGCTTGCATCTGTAAGAGTGAAGCTATGATGGTTTATCTATAGGAGTGTGGTTTAATACCATTTATAGAAGGGATGACAAACCATGTTGTGAATATCTTGATGTATTTCTTCAATTCAAGGATTGACAAGAAAGTGACCATAAATGGGATGGGTTTTGAAATCATGGAAGAGGTTATTGTGAAGGTTGGAGGGTTTGTCCTGGGTGGAAAGAACTAGCGCAAGCAGGCCAAAGTGAATGAGGAAATTTGTCTGCCAAATTTTTCAAATTTAAGGAGGAACTAGGGTGAATGCATGGTGGGTTTTCTAGGAAGACCTTCCTAAACCCTAAGATGTCACCTGCTATGCTATTATGAGATACATTAGCATTTAGGATTGGTTTCAGGTACTCTATTATTCCCATTTTCCCATTCTTAACCACTCCATAAACTAGGATAATATTTTCTTTCGATATCTTTTGTTGCATTCTATGGAAGACGATATCTATATGGCTAGGAAGAAAAAAGAGGAGGGTAAAACCTTTTATGTCATCCACCAGGGGGTTCATGAATAAACTATATATTTATCATCTTGCCCAAAACTTGCCACTTCTAATCAACTCGTTGACTTTTGTCTCTCCCCAAGTTTCTTTGGACCCAGGCTCTAGCCCTAGCCACAAAAGAACCAAGAAAAACCCTACCCTTGAGGTTAAAATTAGCCTCATTGATTCAGATAAAAATACTAGGAAGAGTAAGCAACATGCCCAAAGAACTAGCAAACAACTCTAGATGGAAAATTTCAAGTCTCCCCCCAAGTATGATTCTAGCTGTAAATCTATTGAGAGTTTCATAAAACTTTCCAAAAGGAAGAGACTACCCCATGATAGAAATCCTATCCCTAGCCCCCTAGTCTCTCTCCCATTTCTGACACCCTTGAAGCTACCCTGACTAGAAGCAGGACGGGGTGGGGGAGGAAAACACCTTCCCCATGAAAATTACTCCCAAAGGTAGGGGAAAAAGGGGAAGAATAACTATAGCCAAAACCACAATAAGGCTTGACTAGATAGGCTAGAGTAGTCAATGAGGGATTTGACAAACAATCACATTGGTATTTGCCAAAACATTGAAACATTCATGGAATTCTCCACTAAAGTTATGCATTTCGTAGCCAACACCCTTTACTTTTTGAAGGTGAATAAGGATGTGAAGGACCTGGGCAAGGAGAGTGAGACTACCCACCCCATTTATGACTTTTTGGCAGAGAACTATTTGAAGATGCTCCTAGACAAACATGCCAAAGTGGAGGGGGTAGATAGGAACAAGGATAAGCCTGAGAAGAAGGATGAGGATCTAGGAAAGAAGGATGGTAGCTAGCCTTGGTTAAAGTTTTTCTCTTTTTTGTTGTTATGTTATTGATTACTATGAATTAGATACCCTACAAGGTTTTATGTTATATGTTTATGTCAATTTTTCAAGCATTTATTGCAAATATATATTAAGCACTTCCATTGTATTTTGTATATATTTTCCAAATGGCAGTGACCTCTTATATATATAAGAAAGTGACTAAAGAATAGACATGTTCCATGAAGAGACATGTCTATTCATTAACATAATTGTAATCTTATATATATATATATATATATATATATATATATATATATATATATATATATATATATATATATATATATATATATATATATATATATATATATATATATATATATAAGATTACAATTATCTAAGTGAAGCTACAAAACATCAACACTCCCTCTTAGCTAGGGAGGATAAACATAGGACATGTATTATAGCATTGGTAACATTAGGTATGGAATTTTTTAATCTTTGATTAGATGATATCTATCATTTTGATATCATAGTTGATATTACAAGTATTTGGCCTTTGAGAATATCAAAGATATTCACCAAGTACTCAAAAGATTTTGATATCACATATGATATCAAGAGTATTGACCTCCTAGAATATCAACATCCAATATTCACCAAGTATTCAAATAAGGTGTGATATCACATTCGACATCACAAGTATTGGTCTCCCAGAATATCATAAGATATTCATTAATTACTCAAAATAAGGTTTGATATCACATATGATATCAAGAGTATTGGCCTCCCAGAATATCAAAGATATTCACCAAATACTCTAAGTAATGGTCTCCCAGAATGTTGAGATGCAATACATTCACCATTTACTCAATTTATTTGATCTCATAATACAAGCTATTGTAAGATCGTCACCTTACAATAACTTCTGCAAATACAAGTGACATCATTTGGCAGTTGTCACTTCGTTATGATGTACACAGGGGGTAGGCCCATTAAAATCACATAGTCACATATATTGACTTTTGATCTCCCTTTGAATCTCAATCTTCAGAGCTCCTCAACCAATGTTGTGTTTGATCCACTATCAAACTCTCTCTACATGTGAAATCAATCCCCCTTTTCATGAAATGATATTATCGAATCAAGTCATATAGCTCTTATAGTATGAATTGAAAATAAAAATAATGAATAGATAAATAAAATATTCAAGGATAATAAATACTTATGTACACATCATCATTATTGATACACTTTTCTTTTGTGAA